>QODF01000033.1:4020244-4063912 GCA_024372805.1 Oostethus manadensis | reverse complement strand
TTTTTTTAAAGGTAAATTTCCCATTCATTGGACCGATAACAATCACACGTTCCTTCCTTTTCACTCCACCTCACAGCTACTCACCCTGCCCTCCTAACAAACACGATGACAGCCAATCAATGTCCACCTCAGGGTGTGACTGACTGCTGTTTTCAACCCCAACAACTCAACAGCACAAAAAGTCCAACGCATGAAACAAAAGATAAAAAAAAAAAAAAGAAACTCACATTCAAAAGCAATAAAGTTATAGATTAACATTTAGGTGAATTAAATTAATTAAAATGAATAAGGATAAATTTAAAATGAACAGCATAGTAAATTTGCTTTAATAAATGGTTTAATTTGACAAGCCAAAACTAAAATGTTGATTTCTGTATTCGGTACTGAGTGTGCCCAGTAACAGTTGTTAGTAATGTGTTAATACAGTGAATAGTAAAACGCTTAATGGGACGGAAAAAGGTAATTGGATCTGCCAGTCCGGGGTCCGCCAAGGAAAGACTATTCCAGAAAGAGGCAAATCTCTCCCCCCGAGTTTAGGAGTTGGCAGAATATCACAGGTAAGGGAAAGAGCAAGAAGAATTTCAATACAAGATGGCTGGGCCATTTGTTAACATGTTCTGCTGAGTAAGAACAATACGGAAAGAAACACTGAGCCAGGTTGTGTCAATGATGTTCCACTTCAACCCTGACCCGTAGTAATGTAATAAACCTGCCAAGCAACTACAACAGAAGAAGAAAAGTCTCCTGTGATCTCTGGATAAGAGTGTTCACAAGCCATCCATCTACTTGTTCATTGTCAACACCGGCCCACCGCTTTCCATTCACAGGCTGCTGTGTGTTCCACAGCAAGGACGTGTGATGCTACATGCTACATCAATAAATGCACGTCTGCAAACCGACATGATGGTGACAAGCAGCATCTGCAAAAGCATCTTTCTGTGCGAGTCTGTTTACTGTAACGCTCACTCAGCAGTGGATCGGATTTCTCCATCGTGCTCCGGCAAATCCAAAAGGTAATCGAATGCTTGTCACCGTTTACATGCCGTCACGATCCAAATCATCTTTCAACGCTCCAACAGATCTGCCTTACGTGCAATTCCGTCTTGATTTACTGGATGCTCTGATCTGTCTATGGGGCATCTGAGGCTGAGAACTTCTTTTGCAGCGAACCACCCTGAGATGTCTTATATCTGGTGAACCGCGTCCTGACCTTTTTCCCAATGCACTGGATTTATCCCGCTTTTAGGAACAGTTTCCGCTGAAGCAAACCTGGACCTCTCATCATCTTTCCCCCGCAGCCACAGTACATACATCATCGGGGGAGGGGGAGCAAGGCGTCGTTTTCATCCCTCGCCTCGTGCTCCGTATGCTCAGATAGACGTGCCGTGTTCCGCGTCAGATTAGGGAAGCCGAGAGCCCGCGCTGACGTCTGCATTTGGGATAAGCTGATGTGCAGCGTCTCCTGTGTAGGCGCAAACAAGCTGGCGTGATTGCTGTTGTGGCCGGGCATACGTTTACGGTGCTCAAGTGAGTGTGTCAATTTGCAGCAGAGCTACCGGGACATTTATAATTGAAAATAAAGAGTAATGTATAAGAGATTAATCAATTTCTTCCATGTTCTGTAGTATAACAGCCGAGATGAGGAGATGAGCGCAATTCAATCCAGGTTGCCTTAATTGAAACTCTCTCCCCCAGCTCCCTGATTAATTTATACCCTGGCTGTGCTCTAAATTGACCCATCCAGCCGCGAGGTATACAAGTAGCCACGCTAATATGTCATTAGAATCCCGTTGCGATCGTGGCCCCGATATTTCATACAACGCCATGTGAGAGACTGTCGGGCGTCTCCTGAACGCACCTCCTGCTTACAAAGAGAATAGAAAACTAGCACATTGCACAGCCTCCACTGATGCATCCAGCAGATGCCTTTAAGAATTCAATCAGCTGAGATCCAATAAACACTACAAACTCTGTTGGAACACAATTTGTTGATAACTTCCGTGTCTGTACCCATGCCTTTTGTCAAAAAGGTTTATTTTTACTCATCCATTTTCTATTTATTAAGTCCAGGATCACGGGTCAGGTGGAGCCTATATCGACTGACTTTGGGCCAGAGGTGGAGTCCAAGACCCCCCATCAAAATGCCCGTTTTGATACTCCTCCACGGGCGATCCGCCGAAACCTTTCACTTGACCGGTGCTCGTTCGTGCAGTACTTGCTAAGTTCTGCAGGGGGCGACAGCGAGGCGGACAGGTTACAACGAAGGTGTTGAAGACATCGTGCGTATAAACAAATACTGGTAGACACGCTGAAAGTTGGAGTTTAACAGCGACTGGCATACAAAGTATGCATCGACCAAAAACACTGCGGGGGAGCTGATGTGCTTATTTTGTAACTAAGTAAAAGCTGTTTCAAAGAAATGTAACCTGTGGAGGCACTTTCAAGTGACACAACTTTGAGCCCCTGATTATTGATTATTGATAGGTGGCCGCCTCTGTATTTAAATATTTTCACGCACGCAATATTCTAGACTTCAGTGGCTTGCTGCAATACAGCAAGACCTCGTTTATTGTGGTTAATAGGTTAGAAACCCGACCTTTTAAATACAGTTTTTAACGCAAAAAATAATAGCACGTGTTAAACATGAATGTGCCTCTTGTGAAATAATTTCAACATGCAATACAAAACTGTTCGGGCAATCAAGTCTGATGCTTGTGTGTCTCACCAAATCCTACAGTGACATCACTGTCGCCTAGTGGTCAGTGTAGAACACTACATATCATCGCCAGGACTTTGAATGCATCTTCTGAATGCCTTATACTGTATTTCCATTTTAGTTCTTTGCTAATTTTGGCAAAAATACAATACATTTGCATTTTTTCTACTAATAGTAAGCTGTATTCAACCATACAACAGCATGATTTATTAACCCATATATTTAAAAAAAATCTGTGACAGAGTGAAGCTGTGAAATTTGAATGTGGCAAAGGATGACTGCATAAATCCGTATATAATGTCTCAATGGAAATCTTTATTCTCATTATTACTAGTATCGTTATGTTATTATTTTTTAATAATATCATTTCTGTTAAGAAAAAATTGAATTCAGTTTGACATATTGAGAAACAATTACAGTATTGTTCTTACACAACATCACAGCTTGTTAAAGCATCTTCCTGCTGGAAAATTTGAGTGTCCTGTGCTGGATTCATACCCGCAGCACTCGTTTTCCCCATGCAGATTGTGCCATCAACCTTTTTTTCGGGTACAATTTAAAGGCGTGAAAAGAGATCCGGACCTTGACGAGGATCGATTTTAAAATATAATCAAATGGAACAGGCTCAGGTTCCTGGAAATGAGAAAACAATCGCCTGTTGAAGAACTTGGAGAGTGAAAGACAAGGGACTGGGAAATTCAATGCACACTCTGCTCTAGATTTGTTTATTTGCATCACAAAGAGAACCAGACCACACACAACGACAGAAATGGTACTGTTCCATCCGCCTTGCTCCGGGGCATCAACTACTGACCAAGAATGTTTGTTCGTCTGCAGAAGCCCACAGACACGCTCAAAAATGAAAAAACTCCATATTGTCTCTCAGTTTTCTTTCTGTACATGTCCCAATACTTTTGTTCATACAGTGTAATTGTCAAGATGAGGTCAACGCACGGGATGGATGAATTTTTCAGATGAAATAATAAGTCAGAAAGAAACTTTAAGTGGATGGTGGGTCAGACCTCGAAGGTGACTCTGTCATTTCCCGGGCTCATATTATAACCTCCGTGTCCGACAGCGCCGCTCGCAACACGCAAGATCTGGCTTCTATAAAGACATATAGGATAAAATTACAGCTAAATCAGTCTTGTGGCTTCTCTCTGGGAAAACTTATGAAGTTCTAAACTCCCCCAGTTATGAGTGGGCCCAGCAGGGCTGCATGGGAAGGTTCCTGAGAGGGACTGAAATAGGATCCGAGCGTCAACGATCTCCCAAAAAACGAGGCACTGACAGTGTGGAACGCTAGGATGATAGCTCATGGCCGCTTCTTAAATCCAGCTCAGGTACATGACCCTCGTTCTGTAAATAAGTCATTTTCTACGATATAGACGCTTCTAATTCCTCTGGCACACACTTTGTTTTTCAGCTCTCTGCCCCGCTGGCCCATTCTCATTCCTTCGGATGAAACGTGGAATTATTTGCACTGTTGCACACGCGGCTTTCCAGAGTGGCCCTGGATGGCTGTCTTTCATTCAACGCAAGCCACGGGTGAAAACAAGTGAAGCTCTGGTACATTTAATGAGACGAAAAACCAGCAGCGCCACTGTTGGTTTAGGTGAACTCAATTTTAGGGGAGGGATGCGGGCTTTCAATTGGCTGCTGGCGCTATCAATCTCGAGGCCGACAGACGATTTTCATTAGCAGGAAAAGAACGGTGAAAAGATGGCTGCGTGACTTTACAACGTCGAATCTGAACGAGGTCCGCTATGACTTTGCATCAAAGCAGAGAGCAGGGGGCCAAAAGTAACAGTCTCGTTTCTCCTTCATCAGCGCGTGATAGCTGTTTATTGGCTTTGGACGTCAAGGGAGGGTCAGAAACAATCCATCGCAATATAGCCGCGGTCCCGTTGAGGTTGATGTGTGATTTTATTAAATCAACACAGCGCTGAGTTCTGTGAAGGGCCAGTCAACGCCTATTGACTCTTTTATTTCAAACACCGCCGTCCTTGACGGTAGACACGGCGTACGAAACACAGACTTGAGAAATCTGACATGTTTGAGCAGCATCATTAGGACAAAGCTTGATTGCGAGACCTACTCGAGAACAGATATTCTTGTGTTACTGTATTTTATGAAGTACCATGAAGAGGAAGAAAACCCAATGTTACACCGGTATTTATGACCAAGTGTCGCTCCAAACAACATTCAATTCAACTAGGAAACAAACTTAAGCTACAGAAGATAGTATTATTCCGATTTTTCAAGTACAAAGATACAATAAACAATAGCAAACACACCTTATATATATACATATATATTGTATATATATAATTCCATTCCATTTTCTTCCGCTTATTCGGGTCTGGGTCGCGGGGGCAGCAGTTCCAGACTTCCCGGTCTCCGGCGACCTCTTCCAGCTCCANATCCGGACTAGATGCCCGAGCCACCTCAACTGGCTCCTCTCGATGTGAAGGAGCAGCGGCTCTACTCTGAGCTCCTCCCGGATGGCCGAGCTCCTCACCCTATCTCTTAGGGTGAGTCCAGCCACCCTACGAAGGAAACTCATTTCCGCCGCTTGTATCCGCGATCTCATTCTTTCGGTCATGACCCATAACTCATGACCATAGGTGAGGGTGGGAACGTAGATCGATCGGTAAACAGAGAGCTTTGCCTTCCGGCTCAGCTCTCTCTTCACCACGACGGTCCGGTACAGCGACCGCATTACTGCAGATGCTGCACCGATCCGTCTGTCGATCTCACGCTCCAACCTTCCCTCACTCGTGAACAAGAACCCGAGATACTTGAACTCCTCCACCTGAGGCAAGACCTCACTCCCAACCCGGAGGGTACAGTCCACCCGTTTCCGACTGAGAACCATGGCCTCGGATTTGGAGGTGCTGAGTCTCATCCCAGAAGCTTCACACTCAGCTGCAAACCGCTCCAGTAAACGCTGAAGGTCACAGCCTGATGAGGCCATAAGGACCACATCGTCTGCAAATAGCAGAGAGGAGATCCTAAGGTCACCAAGCTGGACTCCCTCAACACCTTGACTGCGCCTAGAAATTCTGTCCATGAAGGTTATGAACAGAATCGATGACAAAGGGCAGCCTTGGCGGAGGCCAACGTTGGAGTTGATCCCCCTATAATTGGGACACATCCTCCGGCACCCTTTTTAAAAATGGGGACCACCACCCCGGTCGCCAGTCCAGAGGTACAGTTCCCGACTTCCATGCAATGTTGTAGAGGCGTGTCAACCAACGCAGTCCCCCAACATCCAGAGCCTTGAGAAATTCAGGGCGGAACTCGTCTACCCCCGGAGCCTTGCCATTGGGGAGCAATTTAACCACCCCAATTACCTTAGCCACGGTGATAGAACTGTCCACGTACGTATCCTCAGACTCTGCTTCCTCTACAAAAGGTATGTCCGTGGGATTAAGAAGGGCCTCAAAGTATTCCTTCCACCGACTACCTATATCCACAGCTGAGGTCAGCAAGCCCCCGTCCGCACTGTAAACAGTGTGAACTGGGGGCTGCTTCTCCTTTCTGAGGTGTAGGACGGTTTGCCAGTACCTCTTGGAGGCCGACTGAACTCCTCCCACACCCAAGTTTTTTCCTCGACCACCGCCAAAGCCGCGTGCCGCTTGGCCTGCCGGTACCTGTCAGCTGCTTCGGGAGTCCCGCAAGCCATCCATGCTTGATAGGACTCCTTCTTCAGCTTGACAGCAGCCCTAACCCCCGGTGTCCACCATCGAGTTCGGGGCTTGCCACCCCGACTGGCACCGACCACCTTGCGGCCGCAACTACGACTGGCTGCCTCAGCAATGGAGGCACGGAATACGCCCCATTCGGACTGAATATCCTGGTCCTCCCTCGAGATGCAGGCGAAGCTCTGCCGGAGATGAGAGTTGAAGACTCGACAAACGGGAGACTCTGCCAGATGTTCCCAGCCCACCCTCACTACGCGTTTGGGTCTACCAGGTCTGTCCGGCATCCTTCCACGCCATCCAATCCAACTCATCATCAGGTGGTGGTCAGTTGACAGCTCAGCCCCTCTCCTCACCCGCGTGTCCAGAACATAATTATAATTGCACATTACTTACAGACACACAGTCTCCAAAGCAAAAGTGTATTAGAAAGTATAAAAAGCCCCCGATGTCTTGTTTCATTCAATTTGTGTGCCTAACTTTGTCATAAGATCAACCCAATGAATTATCGTGGCCACTGGGTGGCGCCAAAATCACTGCACCCAACTTTAAATTGCAAGTGGTAAATTGTCGCCACTTCGTAATCTGAATTTTGTGGTTTCACTCACTTGTTTTTCCAAAATATATTAATTAATAAGTCAGGCAGTTGTATGGTTAAATACAGCCTATTACAAGTAAAAAAAAAACATATTTGAGCAAATTTTATGTATTGTTTTACCCAAGTTAAGCATTTTCCACTTACTATGTGTACTATATTGGCTAATAGTGTAAAGGTAACTATAGGGGTGTTATTTCATGTCTAGCAGGCTCTAATAATAGGAATAATGTTTAAAAAAGCATTTAAAAGGTCGTAAACGGGTTTTCTATGCTCCGACTATGAAAATATTACATTTATAAACCAATTAACTGCAATAAAGGAGAGATGACATAATATACAGTATATATTTTGATATAGAAGTCAATATGTTACAGGAGCAGCAAACTTGTGACTTATACGGTATGGACAATACGGTATGATTAGCCTAGCTATCTCATCCACTTGATGTCCGTGACGAAAGGCTTCATTTTTCTATGGTAATCCTTATTTCTTCCATCCATTTGCCGCACAGTGACCTGCAGTTGGTTTTGTGAATTCAATCTGTGAACTCTCTGATCTGGTTACACTAACGCTGCACTCTTTATTTTGTTCCTTGACTCTAAAGCAAGGAAAAACCATAAAAGAGACAACCTGGCATCACATTACCATGGTATGCAGGACATATCAAGAGTATCTCGTCCTCTTCCTCCCCAGGAACTTCATTGGATCAGCTCAGGATATAATTCACAGGCCCTCGCCGGACGACCTCCGCCAACATGCTAACTTGCTCACGCGGGCCGCAGCTTGGAGTGCAGCTGGTAGTAATCAGCACTGAGCAGCAACTTAATGAAGCTTTGACTTCTGAGCTCAAATGTTGCCGCCTCGCTGGCAGACAGTCCTCCAGTACCTGGCCCAGATAGCAAAGGGGATGAATGTGTAGCGGATTTATGACAAAACTTTACATGATTTGTTGCTGCTGGACAGAAAGGCTGCACGTTCAAAAGCTTCTACTTTTATGCGTCTGAGCCGGATGGTTCTGAATATCAGTGTGTTTTTGTCAAATTACCTGCTGATAAACAATCGAGATCATGGCTATTTCAACGATGAAGAACGTCTTCCCCGTAAATTCCTTTTGTTATCTACGTTCCGTTCCAACCCGGAATGAATTGTTTTTGGCGGCCAAGAGGATTAGTGACGTCGTTGTAATGCAGCCATGCAAGCAGATTCACCGATGCACCCTACGGCGCAGTACACGGCATGAGACGCAACGGCACATACGAGAGGAGACCTGCTTGGCTGACCCCATACGGTTGATGTTTCGCCTGTTTGCGTAAAAATAGCAAAAAGGTTTGGTTTCCAGGCGTTTATTGGAAAAGCTTGCGCCACTTTGGCAGTTTAAGCAGAACAGACGCTAGTTTTGCTGCAAGAATGTGCAAAAGGCGGCCATAACCCATTCCATTTTTTTCCTACACATTTTCCATATCAAAACGATAGCTGTTCCAATGACAAAATGTTGCCTTTACAATATTTTGAAATTTATACAGGCGATGTTTTAGGTAGAATTTATTTTTTTAGTTGGCTCTTGACCGAGTCCCCACAACTCCGTCGCCCTGTCTATGATGTCATCAGCGGTTCAGTGTAGTTCTTGCTGACTAACACACTTGAGCCACAAACTTCCTGCTTTTCTTTTGACCAAGGATGCAAGATAAGCCACAATAGAGTGGCGGCATTTTGACAAACATGCTGACAAAGACTTATTGATTATGAGAAATAATTCACAGCAAAACATAAAGGTGGTGTTTTTTTGTGGCTCTCTCTCCCGACTATGTCAAAAATGAAATCTTCAATCAGAGTTAGTTAAGTTATGTTAAATGTTAACTTATGTATTTCATTCGTAATTCATATGTATTTATATGATTTCTTATTGTTTTGCATGTAAAACTATAACTGTAAAAGTGTTTTCTAGTAATATTTGTAGGTATCTGTTATTTCCAATGGGAAAAAATGATTCATCAGAGGATGTTTCAGACCTTCTTGAATGGATTAAGGATGCTAACCGAGGTTCCATTGTCAATATCAGTATCAACAATCAGGGATAAAGTGCTGGTATGTCGGCTATCAATAAAAAACACAGTCTTTAAGTGTAATAAAAAGCCAACCACCAGTGCTTATAGTCGCCATTAACTGTCATTACGCAAAGGCAGCGAGAAAATTGCACGTTAACATGTTAACACGTTACAGAGCAACGGACTTTGTGGTGCGCAATCCAATCGTCTTTAACGGAGAATGTTGTTGCATTGATGGATTAGCCGTACAGCAGCACAAACCTACCTGCGTGACTCTGTGGTCATCATCACACTTTCTGTCAATGCTAATAAGCAAAAAAAAAAACATTACAGAATCAGATGTGTGACACCAAACGCAATGACATTTCAAAATATTTGAACTTTAGAGGCATTATTTTTGCATTGGAAAAAATTTGAAATTGACTGATTTGAAAAAAAAAAGAAAATAAAATGGAATTGACCTGCAGGGTGAACACAGCCTTAGCTCAGTCAGCATTTTTCAAACCCCCCATGTTTGACAATTAGAAGACAAAGGGAGGGGCTTCAAAAACTGTGCCAGAGGAAGGAGTCGCAGTGGTTAAGACGCAACGTAGTCTTCAATTACTTATCTAAGAAGCTCAGATTTGGGCTTCTGGAAAAACTCTCCAGTCAAGGAAGATTAATTAGCCGAATTGGGGCAGACATCAGTGGTTGAACAACTGTCTGTGATGGAGAGGGAGGTGAGGGAGGAAGGGGCCGGACGAACAAGTGGTGCTGAAGCAATGGGAGCTTTCAGCCCTGTGAGTGAGTGACTCTTTCGGCCGGGCTTGCATTTGGACTGCAAAGCAACACGCTAGACTTTGGGTGAGGAGAGGAAGGAAGGTGGGCGACACAGACTCATCCTTCACTCTTATCAGGACGGCGAGGGTTGCCAGGTCATGTGTACAACCTTCCTGGTGCCCCACTAATGATGTCCCCCTCCTCTTCCTCTGGACTACAAGGTCAAGTCTCCCAACCTGCCTCGCTTTATCATTTTTCAGCAGAGGGCTGAAGCCCTGACAGCACACGGCAGGACCATGACGCGTCAACGCATGTTTAAAAAGTCCTTTTTATTGTGCAGGCTGTGATTCAACGTAACCGCTGGAGTTATCTCTGTGACAAAACACTCCAACTAAGAATGGGAGTGTTTTTTCCCAAAACAATTCTCAACTTACAAAGGTGTTCCCACTGACCTGCTGCGGTAATTACATGTTAGCGAGCCTTGCTTAAGGGCACCTCAACAGTAATTGCTAAATACACACCGAACAGAGGATGCCGCTGGTAGCTGGAAGCGGATGAGCCGATAAGCATGATTGGTACTGGTCCAGTGCGTGTTGATCTTCTGCAGACACCTCTTCTGGTGATGACTCAGCAATGGCAGGGATCAGATCAAGCCTTTCACGTCAATATGGGACACACCGTTTGATGCTGGCCACAGTCTGTAGGTTACAGTGGCAGTTTGGAATACGCTCCATAGCGCCCCCTGCAGGCGTGACATGCAACTCACTTATAAACCGTTGTGGTCTTTCCAAGCGAGCGGTGGCAAGTAAGCGTTGTCAATAGACAAAATCCCGGTCAGACTCTAAAGAACTAAGAAAGTAACAGCACAATTGGCCCTTTTTACAACAGCAACCGGCAAAAACAGCAGAAAATACCAGGACCGGTTCGGATGACTATTATTTGAGTAGGGGGAGGAATTGTTTGTGTTAGATTTGTGCTGTGTAAATGTAGTTTTTTTTTATTAATAAAATATTTTTTTGGTATTGGTTAGTCAAACATGATGAAATTATGAACCTCACTGGATATTATCAGACCAGGCAAAAAAATCCAATACTTCTCCGAGAACTTTGGTTTCCCCAAAACTTGAAAATATGACTCAGGCCATTATTTTCATAGGGTGACAGATTGGAGATATTTTTGTTTAATTTGGAAAAAATTGGGGGAACTGGGTGAACTTAGATTCTTTCATTTTCTATGCCGCTTATCCTCATTAGGGTCGCTGGGATGCTGGAGCCTATCCCATCGGACTTTGGCCGGGAGGCGGGGTACACCCTGGACTGGTCGCCAGTCATTGGCAGGGCACACATAGACAAACAAAGACAAACAAGTATTCAAACTCACATTCATGCCTATGGTAAATTTGACCTCTAAAATCATCTTCAATAAGTCAGAATGATTGTGACAGTTTTTTTAATGAAGGGACTGACATAGACGGAATAACTCAAAAACAATAACAGCACAACGTTAATGGCACAAACACAACAGGTGTCCTGGCTGGTTCACCAAAGTGAACCTTCTCTTTACTACGTAACAGTCGGAAACTATAACTGCAAGGTCAAAATAGCCGCCATACGGAAAGATCACGTGCAAACCCAACAGGCGTTTTCCCACAACGTCACGTTAACATAAACGTGTTTCCAATGCATCATAACGTCCCGACTAAAGACGCATTTTTCTCACAGCGGCTACTACGGTTTAGGAGTCCTGTGATCATATTGAAGTCCTTTTTCTTCTCAAGACATCTCTATAATTTCCTCCGAGGCCCAAACGAGCGACGGCTGAGGAGCTGCGAGTGACATCTGTTTGGCCTTAGAAGTGGAGGGCTAAAAATAACGCGACTGTGTGGAGCCCCCTCGCTCACGTTCACGGAAATCAGCTGGGGGACAAATGGTGGGATTCCTGCACCGTGGGTCGCCGTGACACGCCGACCACGCGCACTGGGACGCACCTTTATGAGCTGGCAAGCTTGTGCCAGACGAGCCGGCGGAACGTTGCAACACGTTGCATGGCTGGATGGAATAGCACTATTTAGGATTGTTATCTAGCAGAGGAAAACATGACACCATGATAAGGGAAGCTCCCACGTTTGCATTGCGGCACTCCAGGGAAATTTACTGCCAACCTGAACTTAAAGTGGAGATAATATTGCTCTTATTTACATCTTTTTGAATTGTCACAGGGGGGACTTGTTAAGTTGATGGTCTTTGTGTTTTGGCAATGACAGATTTGCTCTTTTCTCTTTCCCTGTCCTACTTCACGCAAAAACCCCAGCCTCCTGACAGGTCATCTGCAGAATCATCTGAATATAGTGACTTCGGAGGCATCCCGTGCTCCTCCGAAGCTCACAGACAGCAGCGGAATAATAATGAAGCCATTAGCGAAGTTAGAGAGGGGGTCCCTGCCTGAGCAACACTGAACTGCGTGTGACTGGATTATCTGGAGTACCAGGTGAATTTCACACACAATCCCAATAAATGCAACCAAAATTGCCTCTGACATGAACAGAGGAGTTTAAATCTGATTTCAATCATGAAAGCAATTCAACTGCTGAGGTCAGCCAAGTTCAGTCAATCAGACATAAAGACTCAAATTGGAAGAACATTTTTCTGGGTACACAAAAATCGTACCTTGCTTCACTGCAGCTGTTTCCATTTTTACAAGAAAGCAGACGGGAGACGGTGGAACGTAGCTGGTTTGGAATGACCACATTCTTCATTGTTATTCATTATTCTGCAATCAGCACAGTGCGCTCGGACAAGAACAAGGCAGACAATGGCAATGAATGTTATATTATTCTTAGGAACGACAATCTTGTCACGAAAGAAAACCTGTCGAATGATTAACATTTTTGATCAGATTAATCAGTCTGCAAACTCATTAATCATGATTAATAACCTTTGCAGCTATGTCTGATATATGCCTGTTTTATTAACAGAAAGATAAATGACAGGGCATGATGATACTTATTTAATATAA
The DNA here is from genome assembly GCA_024372805.1 of Oostethus manadensis. Lineage (NCBI taxonomy): Eukaryota > Metazoa > Chordata > Actinopteri > Syngnathiformes > Syngnathidae > Oostethus > Oostethus manadensis. Next base: position 4,051,075 of record QODF01000033.1, on the reverse strand, counting down.
TGCGTCTTTATTAACACCACCAAATGAACTGAAAGCTCAAATCAAGCTGAAGCATCCTACACACCACAATAGAACTTCTCTTTTTGTAATCAATGCCAGTGGTGTCCGTGAATGTATCTTCAGATGGAAAAAAAACGTTTATGAGTTGGAGATACCGATACGGTGTTGGAACTCAGTGCTCCCGTTGATGTGTTAAGGTAGGAAGAAAGTTAAAAACAAGTCTCTGTGGCTTGCAATGATGCATATGCTCTAATTACGCTGACATTTTTTACGTAATGAATTCAACCAATTAGATATCGTCGTTAACTTGTTAACTTTTACAGCCCTAATAAAAACACGAGGCACACGGGAGGACACAAGATGACGAGAGCTTACCACTTTTATCATTATGCCAACCACACACATGACCAGGAATTGATTTCTTTGGGTAAATAACTTCTAGGTTCAAAAAAATCCTAGAAATGTTGGTGGAAAAAGGCTATTATGCTATCTGGACGGTTCGTGGAGACGGATGCAACACACGAGGATGACATGTACAGGACTTGCCCATGGTTCCATGTTCCATTATGACTGTTTTGTTCCCATATTTCACTGGTATGAACCCTTAAGTGAAAGAAAAAACGACTGCAGAACGCAAGCTCTTCTTTTTCTATTCATCTTCATCTCTGCACTGCCATTTAGTTGCCACGTTTGCAAGAGAAAAAAAACATAAATTATAACCGAAAGGTAATGATGCTATTATCATGCTCTCTTGCTATGCTGCGCGCCCCGCCGATCCTTTCTATTTGAATAATGATTTATAATCATATTAGCTCTCTCCGGAGCCCTGCTCTGGAAAAGTAAAAAGCTATTATCCAGTTGTCAGCTTCTCGGGGAAGCCGAGGGAGATGGAGCGCTGATGCTGACACATGCACATGCTGGAGAAGCGTGCACACAAACGCGCGCACACACATACGCCAACCGTTTTCTACAAGAAGCGTTTGCTGATTTCAAGGTATGCTTTGGGCAAATTGTTGTTTGTTGAGCACACTCGCAATTATACACCACCACTTATTCCCGCTGCCTTGACAATGAAGACAACGGGGGCTGAACAGGGAATATCCCTTATGCTCATGGTTCTCAACTGGTTTGACTGCAGGACTCACCATCACCCCTAAATGACACTTAGTCTGATATCTTTTTTTTGGCAAAAAGACAGTTGGAATTTGCAAAATAGCCCAGTGTGCTAGCAGAAAACAGCATCTCAGGCATATTATCCACAAGCTCAAATCTATTTCAATAAAAGGTGCCTGTACAGGTTTTCTATATTTACACTGAAAATCCCATTTACCTGCAAGCAATTAGTATTAACAACTTCACATGGAGTTCGCCTCCAAAGATGACAAACAGTGACCTGAGCTGCCACCTAAAGGGCTGATCTAAAATAAGCAGACGCTTTCCAAGGCTCAACAAGAGAAAGAACTGCCACATCACACATCTTAATACAAATAGACTACTGACAAATGGTTTGGGCCTTTTTACTGTGACGGTTGGTTTCGAGTAGCACAAAACACGGTGGCCTCCTATAAAAGTATTAAGTAAAAAATCCCCTTTGGAGCATGATTTAAGATTTTAGGTGCAAGATTTAAGATCCAAGACCCACAAGTTGAGAGGCACAGTTTTAGGCCAATAATGGCAATACATTACAGTCATTGAATTTCACAGCTTCACTAATGTTGTAGTTTTTTTAAATCTCAATTACTAGTAAATCATGCTGTTTTGTGGTTGAGTGTGGCCCACTATTGGCAAAAAAATGACACATGTTTAAGTAAATTTGGCATTTATGAATTTTGGCCTAAATTAGGCATTTTCAAGCATAAAAATAGCTAAATGAACTAAATTAGGCATTCAGAAGGCACAACTAAGATGTTGTGATGATATGTAGTATTCTAGACTGGTCACTATAGGTGTCAGAGATTTTACATTTATGAGACAATAGCCACCGCAGGAAGTACTCCACAGAACTGGGAGTTAAACAAACAAACAAAAAAAACAACAAGGACCTCTCCCAATGCTAAGTTGTGAGTCTATAATGTGTCTTATTTATCCATTATGTGTTATTTTCCCTTGTGTCTACTATATTGGCTAATATGAGTGTAAGGGGAAATATAGGGGTGTTATTTCATATCTAAAGGACTCGAATAATGTCCTTATTAAGGGGGTATAAACAAGCTGTCTACAAAAAAAGATGTGATCTATAAATAAGGAAAACTACATTGCAGAAATTCTGGAACCAACAAAATGCGATAAACGAGGGACTGCTGTACAGCCCACAAGTGTCTTAATAAACCAACAAGCAACATTTTTATTCAAAGGAAATACACAAGATAAAATCTTTAAGCTGCAATGCTAACACTGTGCCAGATAGGAGCAGGAAAAATGAGCTATCATGCATCACTGATCAGTCACCGGCTAAGTCTAATCCCGCAAAACACATCTAGACACTTTGTGATGCCGGGGTTATCATGCAGGCGTGTGCAGGCGAATGTGTCTGAAAAGTGTATTTAAAAAAACAACCTTTGACTGCAGTGTCACGACGGAAGTTTGTCTGACTGGACAGGTTTGATGTTCGCTTATTATCATAGCCCACAGACAAAGGAGTACTTGGTAATTAGCCCACGCGTGCACAATGGAGTACTGGGCTTGCATGAGCCTTCTGACGCAAATCCATGACATTCTGACAGTAAATCCCGCCCCTAGACGCACAAGGCTGCTAAAAATGTAGCATCCATAAAAACGTCAAGTGGAGGAGGGGCTTTCAGTTCCGCTGGAACGGGAAGGATCGTGAGTGTGTTGGGATGGGTCGGGGTGAGAGGTCATTCGAGTCTATTTCGGGACACATAGGCGCTCAAAGACACACGCACTGGTCGTAACCGTACTTTACAAATGAAAATCTCAGATTTGCACATATAAAATGTGATGTAGAACTATCCTGCATACAGTCGCAGCTATTTTGCTGACTTCCTTCAGTCCCACGAGAGCGGCGAAATATTAGAAATGCAGAACAGTTTTTTTGGCGGTATGTATATGTCAGCGATGCTTCATCAAAACCATTATTGTGCCGCTGTTTGAATTGCGTCTCGATGTTTTTAAGCGAAAGGACGGCGTATTAAAAAAAAAGGAGGTTGAGCAGCCCGTTGTGGCCTCCGCCCTCGCTGCACACCTTTGCCGCCTCATTTCATCCCGAGCCTTTCAGCACTCATTTCTCAACAGGCCCCCGGTGGCCCCGGACACAAAGAGTGGGCCAGCCACCAGTAATTACGCCATGCAAATGCCATTCTGGGCTTTTAATACGGCTGGTGTCTCATCGCTTCAACTGGCCCGCCGTTTATCACCCCGCGCACACGTGTGTGTAGCGCCGACAGGAGGGGATGGGCCGGGTGGGGCGGTACTACCACTCATTCATTTTGATTTCCATTCTTCCTCCTCCAGGCAGTGTTTTTTTATCTTCCTAACACCATCTTATTACGTTTAAAGCCCGTTTTTAGCATTTATGAGAACCAAAGTATTTACCAGGTCTTTTTTCAATCGTAGAAATTATTTTTCACAGCGTGAGATACGTTTTACAAAGAAGACGGTGCGACCGTGCAACATTTAGGGATGCTTAAGAGAACTGACCCACCTATTTTGATGATGAGGTCCTAAAAACCCTCTCAAAAACAGCAAAGTTGCATTTACATATCTGACCTGTACATAGGGAAGTTTAGCGCTAAACCGATTCGACCGGATATCCGGTTTGAGGATATGATGGTTCAGATTCACTGGTAGACAATTAATCAATAGTAGTTAATACATTTTTAGATTAATCGATTGTGAAGACGCGAGAGATGCAACCGGCTGACAGTCTTATGAACATCAAAAACACAAAGAGATTGCTGTGCACGCTCCATAACTTGCCTCAGGACTGCAGCCGAGCTGGCTAGCTGGGTTAGTCACCTGCCGTGGCCGAGAAAGGAGGGCGGACACGCCCTCTGAGAAGCCTCGCTGGAGCTGTGGGCGTCAGGAGAACCAGTGTAGAGTGCCGTGCGCGGCGAGTTAGCCGGTGTTTGAACGCTGAAGTGTGGAACGTCTTTGGATTAAGAAAGCAGCCAGACCAACATAGGTGAGTATGATTTTGTAACTTCATTCCTTTGAAACGTAACACGCCTGGAGTAACCTGTGTATCGAGATCTGATTGGAACCGTCGTTCACAAAGAGATTTACATCCCAACCTGTATACGAGAGAATTTATTAATCCCACAAAGGAAAATCCCTTTTTTTCCCAATCTTCAGCGACATTGTTATTGTAGCAGCTAACGTGAAGTACCTACATTTTTCCAACACAAGGCCTCGCTCACGACACCTCAAGCCACTGCAGCCGGCTGTGCCGTTTGACTTTCGAAACGTTACCGCTGGGTTATAAATCTTGCCTTGCACGTGTATTATAAAGCTCTCATCTTCGCTCCACCAGACGCTCATTTGCTGTCAGCATCTTTTTTATCTGATGACTATGCTGAATTTTCCAATCCACCGGGGAGCAGAAGTCTTGTGCTGAAAGACGGAGCCATCACAATGAGAGGGGATAGTTTTCATTGGTGTAGATGGAACGTTGAGCACTGGAGGTACGAAGGGGTAAGCGGGCGTCTCACCTGATAACCTGTAGCTCCTACGTTCCCAAAGTGGGGTACCCTAATTGAATAAATACTTTCTATTACGAGTGCGCCTGAACGTCTCACAGCACAAGGAGAGCAGAGACAGCACACGAAGTTGTTCATTGCTCTGTGTGCATCATGTGATACGTATCTACTGTAAGATTAACTAATCAATTATTTTCAATATTTCAAGTTAATAGATACAAAAAGGTTTGTTTTTCAAGTGTGCAGGAGTAGGGGGTAAATGTCTGAAGGGGTGCACCCCAGTAAAAAGATTGGGAGCCATTGCTCTAGCTCATCCTCCATATGTTCAGGCTTAAAAGAGAAGGTTCTGGCTCCTCATTTGTCCAAAGGTAGTTGTCGGCGGCAGAGGAAGCGGCGGCTCTTGTGAAGTCTGCCATGATTAGTAACGGCAAACAGACACGCTGCTTGCATGCTTCTGTGGTTGAAGTATCCATCCCCAGCGCAAGTTCCACCTCGTCGCTAATTCTTGAACATTGTTTGCAAGAATATGTTGATACTGACTGGAACCCATACGACATTGCCAGTACCTGTACTGGCCCCACGGCACGATGGAGCCACCACCAAGTTTTACTGTGGATGGTGTTGTGTTTGTCTTGGAATGCTGTGTTCATGCACCGCCCCGTGTTACGTCCAAATGGTCAATGAGCTTACCAAAGAAATGATGTGTTCCGACAATGAATGATAAAGGTATTCAAATACGGTCCCCAAAAATATGCACCTGTCTGATTTTGTTGCACACTTTCTGTAAATCCTAAAAAGGTCCGCTTCTCAAACATCACATCTGCTATATGACACACTTAACTGAAATTGCTGATCCAAAAATCCTGAAATCTTGAAAATGATCACGGGTGCCCAAACATTTGCATATGTTAGATCACTCACGCTAACTCCTTTTCTCTCTTCAAAACGCGCAGGAAAGGGAAAGAAAGATGTGTTCGTGTTTCACATTGTGGGCAAAATTCCCAAAAAGTGCATCACTTTTCCTTTAAGAGGTTTTGCTTTGTTTATCCATTTCTAACAACCCGCCAGTCCAAAATGATGTCCCTCCAAACGGAACATCTGCAGTGTGTGTGCCTCACTGGGACAAGTATCACGGGCCAGCTGGTTTGAACAGGTGTAAAGAATGCATGTTCTATTCGGATCGATCTGTACGCTTGGCTGCCGACCAGACATCGATACCTGGTTCCTCTCCCAGAGTGGGGTCTCTCATCTCCTGCAAACACTCTTTTTTCCCCTCCGTCTTCTGACACAGTTCTCCTGTCTGCAGCCTGCCCCGTGCGTGTCCGTATGAGTGTGTGTAGCAGTGTGTGTGTGTGCGCACACACACCGCTACTCTATCAAACGTGGCTCCCTCCTTTGTCTCGAATGGGCCGCATGCATTCACACTCTCACACACGCACACACACACACATCATAGTGTACATAGACAGGCATGAGCAGACAACAGTGTTCAGTGCCAAGGGCTGATGGGAGAGTAACTACGCATGAAGGAAACCTCCGTGCAGGCAGAAAGAAACAAGACAGCAGGTTTGAGGTGATCCACTTCCCGGTACTGGAAGTACAAGGCTGGGTTTCGTTGTCTGTCACAAAGGAGTGCATTACGTAAGAACAATTACAAATCGTTTACATTCTAAAAGACGCTCACGTTCACGTGGCAGCTTGTCGCCCGCGCTAACCCACTCCAAGCCCTCCCGCCGGCTTGATGCTGTTTTTCGTATCAACATTTGCAATCAAAGCGATGGTCGTAATTATACCGCACCAGATCCCAACTCTTCTCTCTTCAATTGTCATTGTTCACTCACAGCACGTTCCACATTTAAGCACTAAATTCACTTCACACTTGAAAGGGTCATATTTATAGGTACTCCTTGCTTCACGTTTTTGACCAGCAAAGGTAGTGCTTGGGTAGCCAAACAAACAGAGCACACAACTATGGTGCAGTCAAGTCCTAAAATCTCAGTATACAAACATATCTATCAATATATCAATATACAAACAGCAGTGCTGCATGTATGCTGTACATTTATTTTATCTCATATTTAATGACTCATGAATGATGAATTTAGTATCTACCTATCTTTCACCGATGAGATGTATTTTCTGCAAAAAAAATTAAAAACACCTATTTTGGGAGAATGAAATAAAAAAAATATTTATATCTTCTTTAAAAATCCACAAATTAGTAGGGTCGCCAATGCTAAACAGTGAATCTGCGGGGATCCACTGTATATCGCGCCCCTTCATTCACTCACGAGAGAGATACTTCCATGAGCGTGTCCTGTGAGAGAAACGCACCGGCGTGAAGAAACATTTAACCTCCTCACAATCCCTGAAAAACTTTTATAGAAGAATGAAGGCGGCTTAGCTATCTCTTTCCATGAGAAATCCGACCTTTGAGCTACCACATCTGCAGACAGTCCCCCAGGTCCGATCATGGAAGACAGGATATGACCTCATCCGTGACCCGGAGGAAGGGCTTCAAACAAAAATGGGAGTTCATCGAGAAAATACTCGCACCAATGAAGGGATTACCACTTGACCTTGTGCCAAATCAACACTTGGAATTTGTTATTGTCTAACGGTGAGCACATGTCTCGTAAAGGACTAAATGCGGCCTTTGTTTTTCCAGCGCGGCTTTCAGGGAACATTTTGGATCCTTTAGTCACACTTTGGACTATTTTGTGAATAAGCATCACCGACAAAAACCAGTCAATCTTACCCCTCCTGTGATACCAGGGTGAGCCTCAAGGGGTCACGGTGCGTCGGTCCATCCGCCATTGTTACGTTCCGTACATAAACACACAAGCAGAGCACATATTCAGTCTGAAACATTTGCGGTTTGTCATCCCGAGTGACGGCTTTGACTGTTGCATCATTTGGTTTATTCATATAGCGTCAAATCCCAACAAAAGCCATCCTAAGGCACCCAACACACGGATAGGTCTATGATCACGCTCCTTGTAAATGAAAAGAGAAGCCAGAGGTACAGATGGTAGATCGAAAAAGGATCATCTCTAACTGGCTAACTTAAGCAAAAAGTCTAGAGTTTACTTTTGCAGAGAGTAAAAAAAAATAGAAGAAGAAGAAATAGAAGCACAGCAGTAAAATAACAGGTTGCACACACTCGGCACCAGTCACCATGTGATCGGTGGTGCTGATCCACAGCTCAAATGAAGATGGTTACTGGTGCTGAGCGCAAGCCGCTAACCATCGAAATCCTTTTGCAAGAGAAGGGGCTGCAAGAAGAAAAAATGCCCTAAAAGCCTTGTTTCCTTCCATGCCACAAAATTGCTTATTTGGAATTTGCACAGGTGCACCAAACCTGGGACTTTGAAAGGTGGAATGAAGGTTTATTTTCGGATGAACAAAATGGAACCTCGACAGTCCGGATGGCTTCCAACGCTACTGGCGTGATGAGGAGAGCCCAGCATGTTTTCCCCTCAGCACTGTAGAGGGGGCCATCATGATCTGCGGGGCTTTTTTCTTCTTGTACTGGCATAGAAATGTAATATCAGTCAATATCGGTGTAATATTTTTCCCTATAATGATGATTGGTTTTTTTAATGCTGGGTATTGCCTGACTAATGTTACGCTGGTTTAGAAGTGTTTCCAAATAGGAATGTGCTCGTTAAATACCTTGGTGTTACTTTGGACGGTACTTTATCATTTAAAAAAACATGTAAAAAAATATATTCAAAATTGTCAATTTATTACAGTATTTGGATTTTAGGCAAATCAGATCATCATTGCCAGAGAATGCTGCTAAAATGTTTTTTAATTTCATGATTCTTTCTCATATCAGATACTGCACTACCAACTGGTAACTGACGAGTTTGACAACTTTCAAGTGGATAGAATCCCTTTTTAAAAAGGTTTTTCAAGCGTTTGATAGGAAATCCTTATGTTTTCACCGTTGTCTCATTGTACCTTCGCTTCGTTAAAAATCACGGCTTTAAAGGAACCAGATGGGTGACCATTCGTTTTATGATAATCTGTTGTCTGTACATACGACGTCGCCAAAGAAAAGTCCAAACGCTCTATTATTTGGTCGGAGCGCCTTTAGCTTTAATTACGGCACACAGTCGCAGTAGAATTGTTTCCAGAAGCTTCTACGATCTCACAAGATTTATTTCTAAATTAATTTTTCACTAAGAGCTTGCATTGATGATGGTAGAGTCTGACCGCTGAGCAAAGCCTTCTCCAGCACGTCCCAAAGATTCTCAGTGGGGTTAAGGTCTGGACTCCATGTGTGGAAAATCACGTCTCATGCTCCCTGAACCGCTCTTTCGCAATTTGAGCCCCATGAATCCTGGCATTGTCATCTTGGAATAAGGCCGCGCCATCAGGGAAGAAAAAAATCCGTTGACGGAATAACCTGCTCGTTCCGTATGTTCAGGTAGTCAGCTGACGTCTTTGAGCACATAGTGTTGCTGAACCTAGACCTGACCAGCTGCCGCAACCTCGTATCTATTTGCTCAGTTAAATCCAGGTGGCCACTTTTTATGGCCAGGCAGTGTGTGTGTGTGTGCGTGTGTGTGTGTGTGTGTGTGTGTGTGTATAGAATATACATAAGGACTGTCAATCATATAATCGCAGATATTTTACTTGTAGTATCTGTAGCCATATTTTGACACACTTTTTGTAAATATGCAAATAGTGTTTATCTCGTATTCTCTGTATTACTTATAATATTTTTAATGTATTTTATTATTTTATACTTATGTTATACAATGCAATATTTATTCATTCATTTTCTATATCGCTTATCCTCATTAGGGTCGCGGGAATGCTGGAGCCTATCCCAGCTGGCTTTGGGCGAGAGGCGGGGTACACCCCCGGACTGGTCGCCAGTCAATCGCAGGACAGACAAACAACCAGTCACACTCGCAGAATGCAATATAATATTTTATTTTTACTGCATTGCATTTTTTTTTATTTCAGAGTGTTTGTCTGTTTCTTCTACAATTAAGCTACTGTAACTAATCAATTTCCCTTGTGCTTCAATAAAGTCTGTCCAAGTCCAAGCAAAATAAAATTTGTATCTATAATAAATAGGGATGAAAATCTTTTGGTGGTAAACAATTTGTTATGCCATAACTACGACAACTACATCAGATTTGATGTAAAGGGATGTCAATATTGGAAATGTGGGCTATTCTTTGATTCCAAATTAACATACAGTTATAATTTACAGTTTTTTCATGTTTGATGTGCTCCCAAATGCTGATACTACGTGGGAATGCATAAAGGTCAGGGGCAAAGCATTAGCTAGTGCCCCAAATAGCTCTCATCAGCTCTGCTGGTAAGTAGCAGCTCCATGCCTACATTTGAGCTATCAGTTCAAAGCAATACAAGATATGGCTTGCATCTAAAAACACTCGTTAGTTGGGACACTTTATGCCAAGGTACCACTGTAAAAATGATAAACAGTACCTGCAGTGTGCCAGTAACTTCCCACTTCTCCCAGAGGCAACGCACTTCGTCACAGTAACACAGATACCTTTGGTTTTGTAGAGAGAGCCATCTGCTAGGGCTCTGAAAATAATCTTGCCATTCAAAATACCCTTTTCTTTGCTTCCCGCAAATCTTCCACCGCCGCTGTGGGTCAGAGGGTCAAACAGGACGTGCACACGTTACTCGTGCGTCAAAAACATTTGTGCCGTCAAGGACACTTCAGTTAACGTGCCAATAATGCGTTAACTGTGACAGTCCTAATACACACACATATATATATATATATATTTTTTATATATATATATATATATATATATACATATATCTGTATACAGGGAGGATCTCCCTAAATATTGATATTATCAATACCATATTGATACAAGTGTGATGAGGTAAATATTTTCATTTGACAAATATGTTTTTGTTGTGTTGTTGCAATATATTTTCTTTTTTATTCCCTGTGGTTTATTTTGATTCTAATTACAACCAACAAATGAAAGGCTAAATCACAAAATCATTAAAGGATTCAAGTAGAATTTTCAAAAATCAGCGCAGGTAAAAGCAACACCGGCCCTGCGTTTACTTGGTATTGGATCGATACCAAAATTTGCAGTATCGCCCAACCCGAGTCCTCATCACCAGAATTTATACAAGGGTGTTTCCACTGAGATCCGGGATTTACAATTGCACAGTTGTCCCAGGGAAAACAGGAGCAATAAAAGCCCCCTGTGAGAAAATAGATGAGCATGAAGGCTTGCAGACCCTTCCATGCAATACCTGGCCACTGCTTTGTCAATAATAGTGGTGGAAGTGCTAATAGAGCATTATGGGAGCCAAGGGACCGGGGCTGACAGGTGATTTATGTCGCTCCAGATGACTTCGGCCCTCGAACAAAACCCTGATAAAGGAAGAACTAGATTGGAACAAGCAGAATGATGAATAGACTACACGATCCAGAAGCCCGTCTCATTAGAGAGCAAAAGAGAAAGACCGAGCGCCGGCCATTTAGCTAATGTAGCGAGTCATTGTGTGTGTGTGTGTGTGTGTGTGTGTGCAACCATCTGCATACATAGGTTTGTGTGTGTGTGTGTGTGTGTGTGTGTGCGTGCACTGGGGAACCTGAGCAGCGGCAGCTTGCTTCCGCTGCAGCGCTAGCAGGTTGGAAATTAATGACACACCGAATATACGGCGAGGAAGCTTGACCTCGCATAATGGCGACATATAGGATTAACCTTGGCTGTCACTTGGGGCCTTTGTTAGCTCGCATGCTGCTACAAGCAAACCCGCGGCTGCGGCGACATGAGGCTGGGAGAAAAAAGGGCGGATCAAAAAAAAAAAAAATTCAGATTTATTTCCTTACTGCTTGAGAGGCTAAAGCTCTACATTTAGGATTAAAGGATTCAATATTAGCGTTTCATAAATAGTCAAAGGCTGGAGAGACATGGGAAGGCAAAGGGGAGGCGAGGTGGATTAAAAATGTTACAAAGGACGTCCTGGATCCTTAGACATGAGAGGAGAAGATATATTTCGCTGCTAGGACAAAAATCCTTTGGATATTTTGATCCCAGGATCACTCATATGTAACAACAGCGTCACAAAAAGGAATACATTCCATCAAAGTCCTTCAACCACTAACAAAAATAATACACGCAGAAAACACGTACCTGCTGTTAGATTTTATTACATTAGAATTGGTGATTATTTTTCTATGCAGAAATAGATTCTGTATATTCAGATTTGTATATGTGCTCTATATGTCACCTGATTCAACACTTTCCATTTAAATACACATAAATACAATATTATTCTTATTCATCTCTTTTTATTCCCCAAGTTCTTTTTCAGTGATTTCTTTTTTATTCCATCCAAACTTTTTCCACCGAGGGCCACATACAGAAAAATCAGAGGATGCTGCGGGGGCATCCTTTTTTATTTTGCAAAAAAGGTTATTATTAATATTTCTACTTAAAGACTATATCTATATTACCCGTTATTTGTATCAACATCTCAACTATTTTTCTTTGCATTGCATTTTGCTCAATTGATCCCATTTTTGCTGTGTTTTTTCAAAAGATGGTTGACCTTCTTACGTATGGAATATTGTCACTATCCTCACGGTGGCAGTATTTGAACCTTGATGGGTTTATTAGCACTGCAATCCGAATCCTGCATATGATTATTACGCATGATATGTACAGCGCATCCTCACATCTGCGGATAAAATATCTATATTCTACACACGGCTCGCTCCTCCCCCTCCGAGCCCTCCTGCTGGCTTGAGGTGGACAATTGATTTCGGATCAACATTTGCAATAAAAACAACTGTTCCAATTATTCGATTAGACTCAGCTCCGTAACTCCTTCCATTTCTCTTCAGTTACCGTAGTTCACTTGCAACGGACGCTATCAAGCTCAATTCTACTTACAAAATTAAGCTTCAAGCCGTAACTATGCCTCACACGTGTATTAAACACACTTTAAATGAAAAAATATCTTCTACTTACCAGTAACAAATGATAATGTTGGCCGATAAAAGAGCTTTGCCGCGTTCATGAACCGCTGAACAAAGTGGGAAATCAAAATGATCAGTGACGCATAAAAATCTAAACATGCAAAATGTGTTTTTTTCATGCAAACAGCTGTAGCTGTTTGTTTTATTGTACCTGTCTTGTCATGTATTTCAAATGATTTTTGACACAAGGTGAGTGAGATGTGTTTTTGGTGAAAAAAATAAAATAACAACTATTTGCAGGGCCCTGAATGCCGAACCACAAATGCACGGGAATGGACTGTACTGTACGGTACGCCAGGAAGAGTGGCGGTTGCCACGTGTAGCAGCTAATGGGGATCCGATCCAACAAACATGTAGTCATAAATCAGTTTGGTATGGCCAAAGGTCCTCAGGCGACCCAATATGGTATAATAATCCAAAAAGACTGCTAACACATCAATCCCTTTAAAGAGCGAGTAAACTCGTTTGGTCCATCGAACTGTCTGGCACTGTCACAGCCCGCTCAGTTCAAACCCTCTCACGCCTCGAGTGCCGTGATGGATTTCCCGTTTAGCTTGACCCTATATTCATTAAAGGAGGATTTAAAGCTGTTAGAAAGGGAGAGCGGAGAGGCCCCACGGGGACTGTGTTTGCTCTTCTGTGGGCCCCCTGCTTGCGACACGCACTGGCCTATAACTCTCTGTCAGCCGGAGCTTGTTAGGTGCGGAGGGCCGACGCGGAGGATGGTGGAGGTTTTATTAGTGGTAGCAGCTGCACTCCTCTCTCGCCCTATAAAAGGTAATTACCGCTGGTGGTAACAAGCTAATTGATTGCTAATTAGGTGAATGAGTCCTCTAAGTGCTGTGCCATTTATTGACAGATGGTGACAGTGTGTGTGTGTGTGTGTGTGCGTGCAAAAGAGCCGGCTAAGTTTGCTGTCGGTGAGTGTGATAGGTGCCTGTGTTACAGACACAGTAGCTCAGTCTGCACTATAAACCTGGAGACGGACATTCTGAATTTGCTTCCTCTAGTGGTGCTGCAGCACAGCCGTGCAGACTCGATGCACGTCCAGTGTATGTTTGGAGTACGCGTGTGATTCTCGTTAACGTGTAGGACTTGCCGCTGGACAGAGGCCGAGCAAAAAAAATAATAATCGGAGGCCGCACGGTGGCTGAGTGGTTAGCACATTGGCCACACAGTCAGGAGATCTGGAAGACCTGGGTTCAAATCTCCGTTGGGCATCTCTGTGTGGAGTTTGCATGTTCTCCATGTGCGTGTGTGGGTTTTCTCCGGGTACTCCGCTTTCCTCCCACATTCCAAAAACATGCATGTTAGCTTCATTGGCTGCTCTAAATTGTCCATTAGAGTGAGAATGTTTGTTTGTCTATATGTGCCCTGCCATTGGCTGGCGACCAGTCCAGGGTGTACCCCGCCTCTCGCCCAAAGTCAGCTGGGATAGGCTCCAGCATCCCCGTGAAAATGAATGAATGAAAAATGGGAGTGATTTACTGAGAATTTTCCCTTCTAGAGGAAATGGAAAGTGAATGGGGGCAGCGCGAGCTCTGGGGACCGCCGGGACCCCCCGCCCCCTTTCCCCGCGTACACTTTCATATGAAAATGAGAGGCCAAGCGGTGGGAGACAGAGGAAAAGGGACAGTGCCCGGGAGAGAGGAAGCGATGCACGACAGCAGGGAAGCAGAAAGGAGCCTGCTCACATGTGGAGGGACATTTCACCAGACAAAGAGCCAAGAACACGTCAAGTGTCTTACAGGGAAAAGAGCACTTTTTGTGGAATTCAATGGCAATGAATAATCAACGGTTTGGTCTGAATTTTGGCCTCAATTGATTAACTTCAACTATGCCGCTCCAGATTATTTGTTTTTGCAAGAAATCATTTGACACACTTGCCAATTTTCGTCCTTGATGATTAATGACACAGTTGAAGAAAGAAATGATCGGATTACTCGGTAATGAATGTAATCACCATCTAATCAAGACAGCATTTTCGCCCCTGACCTCCCCGTGCAGCAAAGACGCCAAATGGGACACTTTTGAAACCCACTTTTAGAATAATAAATGTATATTTGAATTTTTACCTAAAAAGCTGCTGTCTGATCATGTATAAATACCATATCAAATACAGTCCTTTCCAAACATGAATGAAAATACAGATAAACAATCTCGATCTCACACCAATTCCTGGTGTGCTGCCAGAAGAAGACTTCGGAAGTGCATCAAGTGATGGCAATCCACATACGTTTACACCGACACCGGGTCTGCAGTTCAAGTGCAGGTTTACTTTTTTCCAGCAAGTTTGAACAATATCGTGACAATACTGGTAAAGATTTGTTAGGTCACAGTGATCATGAGATTATACGTTGTGTATCTTTCTTTAAGTAGGTTATTACATTGACCTGTTGGGAGGCGTGGGGTGTACTTTTCAAATTAGGTCGCCAAATATGGTTTTTATATAAAAGGCAAACCATGGTGGTGACCCTGATTAGAACACCAATACGTTGAATGCTATTGATAATATGGAAGAGCATTATAACGCAGCGCTTCAGATCAATGAACGAATGTGTTCCCTTCTCTAGGTGTTGGAAGTTTGTCATCCATTCAAAAAGGTGCTGATAGCCATTTTTGTCATGGCGGCGACTGTTATTACCATCATTGTTCCAGCAGTGGAGCTAAGCTGCTAGATCTCCCAGGAGCCAACCTAGATGTTTCCCCAAAGCCTCTGTCAGAAGGCCTCTAGAGTTTCCTCTCAGATGGCGATGAACATGGCATGGTGGGTGGCAGCCCCGACCACAGCAGTTGTTTGGCGATTTACAGCCTTTGAGGTGAAAGGTTCGTTGGAACGGACTAGTTAGTGCGGGGCTAAAATAAGGACACAGTGAAGGGCCCCCTTAGAACCTCCGCCACCCGCCCAGAGCTTCCGCTAAAACACGGCACAGACACAATGGAGAGTCTCTCTCCTCAGCTATTACCTCGTTTACGTGGGTGCATTCATGGAAACAGTGTAAATCACCAACAACCTAAAGTTATGCCAGAATACCAGAAAAAAAACCCATTAGTTTGCGTTAAATAGGAGCGTTTATTCAAGCTTACCAGTTTATAAAAACAGGCTTGATCGCAAACATCGCCTACAACCTCTTAAAGGAACATTTCCAAAGCAATGGTGGATTGCAAAGTGCTCACGAGGACACCTAACCACAGCTATAATCATCACGCTGGCTTCACCGTCCAAAAATGACAGACTGACCTTTTTGGCCTTTGTCAGACCTTTCCTGTTTTCTGTCAAGGCCATCCTCAGACCACCAGAGTACACCCCCACAGGCCGCCAACCCACCCGCCCCCGTCCACCACATACTGGCTTTCTTCCTTTGCATTCGCTCTGACAATTTTCATTTGTTCCTCAGGCCCTGCATGGAGCATCGCCGTCTAGACAGGGCAGCCCAAAGGAGACCATCAGCGAGCACTTGCTCCTCGTTTTGTCCGGTGACTCGTCCACCGCCCCCACCCCCAAATCAGCCCCCCCTCGGACTTCCAGCTTCCTCTGTCTACCCTCCATTGTTGAGGAACAATACTGTGTCGCTGGCTCTTCCTAAACATGTTGGGGTATTAAAATCTGGGGTGTGCGCCGAGCGGGTGGGGAGGAGGGGGGCTGGGGTTGTCATGTCAACACACAAATATACATACACACACTTTGACCAATGGGGGTCTGGGGGGGGGGCGTTGTCTCAGAACCATTTGTGTCAATCAGGAGGAGTTCAAAAGCCAGGAAATATTCCTTTACACACACACACACACGCACACACACACACACACACACGAGTTAAACTTGGCTGCACAGTGTCAAAAAGAAACGTCAGTCAAACGAATGTCAACCCGAGGCCTCAGTCTGTGAGTGTGTGAGTGTGTGTGTGTGTGTGTGTGTGTGTCTGCAGGGGGGGTTCAAGTTCCTGTGAAAACACCGATCCCACCCAGGGATGGCAAACTGTGGCCGCCCCGCCAGCCTCCCGCCAGCCTCCCGCCAGCCTCCCGCCAGCCTCCCGCCAGCCTCCCGCCCCCCTTACCCAACGTCCCCGGCTCATTCACAGATGGAGCCAGATCTCTCCTCTCTCGCCCCGCTTCCTCTTCTGATGTGACTAAACACACGGTTGCCACGGCAACCGCTCTTTCACGCTGCCATTTTGGTTAATTGTCAAACACGTCCGACCCCGCCGCCTCTTCCAGGCACCTTTCTTTCCACATCTTTAGGCCCGCCGTGAAAGAGCACTGTTTGGTGCCAAGCTTGACACAAAAAAATACCTCCACACATTCAACCCTTTGCCGGGTGCCTGCTTATCGTTCTCTAAAGACGACATCACACACACGCATGCGGCGGAGATTATTCATTCTGTGACTCACTCCCTCCTCTGCAGTGACCCAGGCAGACAATAAAGGATCTCCACAATGGAAATGTTAATTTCCTCATTATCAGCCCTCTTAATTATTTGTTGTGACAGATAATTGCATGCGGGGCGTTTGATATCAGCAATAACCTTCTGCCTACGTTGTCAAGGGGGCCTTGTCGCCCCTCTCGCCCCCGAGCGTCGCTTTTCACAGAAACAAAGAGCAGCGAGCGTGCGCGCATAACCTTTTTGAAGCGCCGCACCTCCTCTTCCCGCACTATAATAGGAATAAATATTATAGATTAATTAATCCGTGCTGATTATAATTTAATCACATTGCCTCCCGGGGTCAGTGTATTATTATCCCACTTTGTACACACTAAAAAATGGCATTATTCTGCAGCCAATTAGATTGTTTTCGTTGCTGTTTTATTGATTTATTAATTACCAGTGACAGTTGCTACAAGTCTTTAGGCTTTTCCCGTGCATGATTGTTCATTTCAGTTTGGATGAGAAAACAAAGGCTGGCTGTTTGATCACACAATCAAAAACAAATCTACAACATTTGCACATGCTGAAGGTTTCTTTGTCCTATGTCGTTAAGTTCCAAATGTATCTCTGAGTCCATGTAGAACTAATTGATGAATCGCTGATTAATCGATTGGATAGTTAGTCTATTCGAACTATTGTGGCATTCAATTAATTGTTATTTTTATACTAAAATATGTAAACATCCACTGATTTTAATTTTATTTTAAACGTGTACATTGGAATACATCACATATTACAATTCATAATCCATATGTCCACAAATATTCAATTTCTATAGTCTTTCATATAAGCAGACCTATTATCTTTGAGTTTTAGACAAACATTCACACACATCGACTTTGACATTTTTGCCTTTTTTAAAAGCTAAATGGAGGCCATTTTTCCAAAAGGAATTAAAATAATCTGTTCTAGACACCCTGAAATATTACCAAAGGTATATATTTTATAGAGAGTAAGTATGGTTGATGATCTTTAACGTAGTTTTTTTATTTATTGTGGGAAGGGAACACTGTCTTTGTGCTTTGTCATGCGTTCTTTCTTAAAATCATTAGTGTTTCCAACCGTCTTTAAGTATAACATATTACAGTGTAATATTGCAGTAAAGCTGCAATATTACACTGTAATATGCACAAAGTAAAAAAGCTGAAGATACAAAAACAACTCGGTTTTCATTATTAATACCTTGCAAAGGGCAGACGAAAACCAAAAACTTTTCATTTTCAAATTTTCCGCACTGGAGAGCAAGTCAATCCAATGAATCCATTCCAGATACTCAAAAATATTGACAAAAATACATTTTATGGAAAATAATTGTAGTTTTACGTGCATAAAACTGTCACATGAAATAAGATCATTTTTACCTTCTAATACCTTACGGGTGAAGACGGCGAGGAGTGGAAAGGGAGGAGCAGCGGGGACACCGTTTTGTACTTCCTCCTTGAATTCAGTTGTGTTTCTCACCTTCTTTATCAAATTGCTGGCACTCAAATTTATTTGGCCCCATGGCGGGTTATGAAGGACAGACAGTGAGTCACCAACATTGTTTGGACACTCGATTTTAAGGTGTAGGGCAGAGCAAACAAAGTAGTTTGTTTTGTGTAATAATAATTTTCATCAACATTTTGCAAAATCTGGGGTTCGAAACTTTGAAGTCAGTTCGGAAATAATGTAGCCCGGATTTGTCATAATGCACATGACAACAGCCAGAATGCCTCAGAAACAGAGACAGAAAACATTTTTGCATGTAAATGTGATGCATTGGCCTTTTAAAAACACTTGGCAATGTGCAAAGCATTCTAAATGTAATTCTTCTTCTTCAGAGACAAACACAAGCCAAACCTACTCTTCAACATCAAATCTGGCTCTTCCCTAAGCGACCCAAGTACAGAAGTAGCACGCACTCATTTCAATGCAGTGGACTTGGCAGAGCCAAAAAGCAAGAATATTTGGATTTGCACGCTGAAAACAGAAGCTGTTAGCAAACCCTCTCAGATTCCAGCAGCCCAGGCAAACACAACATCATCCAAACATCATTTCAATGTCCATCCAGTACGCAAACAGTTTGAGAGACGCGCTGACAAGAAAGGACAGGTTATTTTTACTATGGAGCACTTATGTTCCAAACAATGCTGCTGTTTTGGGTGGTGTTGTTGAGGTTGCATATCCTTTTCTTCTGAAGGACTGTGGTCTACATGGTTTTGGCCCAAAAGGGGCATCTGTATGTAACTGTATATGTGAGTGCACACATTTTACTCAGCAGGTTTTCTGTACGCACAAGGCTCTATTTCAAGCGGTTTTACAGAACATAGCCACTCTATAGGGTCCACCAGTGTATATGTATCAAATGTTTTGTTTTCTAAATGCGATACAGGCGGTGCTCCGATTACAACGTTTAATGTTAAGACATTTCATGATTACAAACGCCCTACCATGAATAAATTAAAAACCAGAGACTCGCTCGTGAAGTAGTTATGGTGCACACCGGTGGGGAAAAATGCACCACATGCAGAATTAGTAGACTGCTTGCACTTGATTATGCACCCCAAGCAACAGTGCGCCAAAGAAAAGAAAAGCCATCCCTACGGAAGAGAACATGAACATCACAAAAAGCTTAGAGAGAAGAACACACCCACCAATGTTGGCCACTCTTTTAGTCCCAACCGCTCATCTACCTCAACCATTGTTACGAAAAAAGAGGATGCTATTGATTGCTAGGGGTCATGGATTCCATGCGCTGTTATCTGGGAGGAGAAGCCTCAAAATTGAATTGAATAGTGTGTGTAAGTGATCTGTAAGACTTACTTAAATCACATTTTTAAATGACTAATTTTTAACTATTAATTTCTAATTACTTTTACATCTTTATTGAAATCTTATTTTTAACCTGGGCATTGTTTTCACTTTTTTACTAGTGTCATTATTTTTGTGTGTATCGTTTTTACTGTGTTTTTTTAATTGTACTTTTATTATTGGGTTTGTTTGTGTAGTCTTGTGTTTTATTGGCTGCTGTATAACACTTTGGGTAGTTGAACTGTTGGAATTATATATATATATATACACTGTATATATAACTACATTTGACCTTTACCTTGACTTTTATAATGATTTGTGTGAAATTGGTGATTGAAACATTCAGTGATGGCAAACCGGGAAATAATTTGTCAGCCTTGTTCACTGTATTATTTTCAAAAGCACCGAGTTCAGTACTAAGAGCAAAGTTTTCCAGCTGACTTTACACTGTATCACCACCAAAAACAGGCAGTGGCCGATGCAACACGAGCCGTTTACAGCTCTGTCTTGTCAAATGCATCGCGTACGTCACTAAACAAACACGTTTACCTACTAACCCTAAAAGATCAAATACAACCAAAATAAAGCAAAATAGCTCTATTTCATGGCTAGAAACATGAGCTGGAGTCAAGCCAAGCAAGCAGCGTGTCACTGTATTGTGTCTGTGTGTGAAAGAGTGAACGGAGAGAGCAGAGAACGGAGTTTGCTCGTTACCCGAGGGCCACCTCTAATGGTAATGATTGAACTTACATAGATACAAGCTTACATATTAGATATTTACAGTTTTAAAAAGGAGTTGTGAAGAAGTACAGTTTATTCAATCCATTTTTTTTTTATAATAAATGAAAAAAATAAAGATATATATATAGTAAATACAGTTTGAAGTTGGCCAATGTTGTGTAAGGGATCATCACTCATACAAACATGCACAAATGATACTGTAATGTCACACTGACATCTGCCCTCCTGTAAATAGGACCGTCAGACCTTGGCTTTCCAAAGCTCCAGTTTTTGTAGGACACACAAGCCACATTTTGCCTCAGTGATGGTGCAATATTGCTGGTAACAAATTGTTGCGTTTTATTATTTCTTGTAGCATGAATAAATAATGTGGACACAATATTCGGCCATCTCGGGTCACACAAGCTCAACACCAAATCTCACACTACTAAACACTTTGGTCACACATTCATTTGGCAAACTCACATGAGAATTACACAATCTCATCCAATGTCTGCATCAACAAGAAGTTCTATAATAAGAAATCCGGGAAGCTAATTTTGGTTTTGTAAATAAAACATATCACAAACGATCAAAGATGTTGAAGAATTTGTTGTTCCCTCGTCCATCTACTCTTCCTTGAAAGCAAAAAGGATGAGAAATGTATCCATTTTATTTGTTTTTGCATTAATTTCTGCTTGTAAAATTATATTTTTTTTGTATCAAATATATTTTTATAAATATTTTTGCTGTTTGGAATAGATTAATTGGGTTTACATGATTCCCTATGGGAGAAATGGCTTTGTCTGACCTTTTGGTAATAATTAGTAACAAAACCAAAGTACCACTATAACTGAATAAATGATATTGTATCCATGAAGCTAAGCAAATGAACGCAAACTTGCCAGGACTTTGGATGAAAATAAAGTGCGATACAGGAGAGGTGTCCAAATAAATGACGATAGTTCACCATCGTCGACTTCCTCAAATGTCCATATAAGGCGAAATTGAACTCCGCTTACTGCTTACAGGTGCCATGTGCAAGGTGTTTTGTCTCAAAGCGACCCAATGTCAACCTATAAGATTCTGCACCTTTTCCACGGGTGTCATCTTCACACATGCACACAGTCTGCACACAGGCTGACAGCTTATCCTACCTCCCACATACGGAACAGGTGTCTGGCCCGGTGGGAGCATTTACAGACCCTAAACCCTTGACATCTGAACCCTGACCTTCTGTGCTCTTTCGAGCCAGTGGCACCTGCAGTGGCCAAAGGAAGGTGACACGGGGCTTGTCACGCTTAAACGCCAAAGCAGAATGACACAATAATTCATTGCTGCAGTCGCACACGTCACCGGAAAATAAAAATAATTTAAAAAGTTGTGGATACTGTCCTGTATGGGAATGAAATAGTAAAAAAAAAAGTCACAAACCCTGCATAATCTCACATCCTGCATAATACAAGAAAAACCCAGGCATAACATTTGTTTTACTTCATTGTCATTATCATATTATGAGGCTGCAAAACAATTTGACAAAAACTGACAAAGATTTACACAAACAATGCGTGCGAATGTACTCGCTTTAACTCAGGCACCCCCACCACCCTCCTTTCTGTTGCCTCACTCGGAGACTCCCCAGTGTGCTGGCAGTGAAGTGAGTTTAAAGAGGATAAACAACCCCGTTTAACTCTAACCTCATTTCCTCCGCAGCCCCCTTGGGTTAATCCCAACAAACACACACGCACGCACGCACACACACACAAAATGCACAAGGCTAGCTGCAAGTCGACCTCTGACCCGGACAGATTTCACAGATTATCCCTTTTTTGTCAGAGCGGTGCCTCTCTGATCCACTACTTTGCCTTTAACTTAGTGAAGACGCCCCATCTCCCCTTTGTGGCTTTTGCTGTTCGAGCTCCAGAGGACTTTACCTGAATTCCCAGGGTTTGTAACCCACACCGCTCTTTATTTGGCATGCAATTCGAAAGGACAGGGGAGAGATTACATGATTTTTGGATATGACCTTCAAACTGTAAGCAAAACGGAGACGGCAGCGAGAAGAACTGGAACCATCTTTCTTTTGCTTGTGTGTGTGTGTTCCCTCTCTCCAAGTACTCCTTCTTTCTCCCACAGTCCGAAAACACGCATGTTAGGTTGATTGAAGACTGTACACATTGTGCCTTTCACCCAAGGGCTACAATTACACAACCATGAAACGCTGTAATGTACATGCCAGGCCAGTAGTTGGCAATGTCCTTTTGCAAAGACACACTGCAAGAAATGTCCAACAATTGCCTGTTCGTTTTCAGAACACTGCTCCTGAAGTGAGTAAGCTGGTTCTTATGTACTGCTGGAGAAGCATAGTATCACAAACTCTACTGCAGTAGAATGTTCCACCATTAGTATTTTGCCAATGACCAACTCATGCAGACCGTATTATTTAGACATAATACATATTTACCTCCATCAAGGAGGTTATGTTTCTGTTATTTAGTTTGCGTTCAAACTCATTTGAATTTTCGGAACGGATCTGGATAACAATTTTAGCAATTGTCAGAAATGGATATGAAATAACTGGTTACATTTTGGGGGTTTCTGGATCACCGGATGCAAGAAATGTTTTCAAGGATTCTGTAACATTGAGAGATAGGACCATTTTGGGCATTTGTGTATATAACTCAACATAAAACGGACAAAGCACTAGGGGAAAAAAATACAGGACAAGTTTCTACCAAGGTCTACAAGGTTCTACAAAATATCAATGAGTGATTCAGGTAATGAAATAATTCCGTATACTATGGTCTGGGATACCAAAAAAATAGGGGACCTTTGGAATTGGTCCCCTATATATATATATATATATATATATATATGTAATTCTCTTTATGCATGTTGTCTTACTCTAAGCTGTATGCTACCAATTAAGCATATTAGGTGATGTGCATCTCTGTAATGAGAAGGGGTGTGGTCTAATGACATCAACTCCCCATATCAGGTGTGCATAATTATTAGGCAACTTCCTTTCCTTTGGCAAAACGGGTCAAAAGGAGGACTTGACAGGCTCTGAAAAGTCAAAAATAGTGAGATATCTTGCAGGGGGATGCAGCACTCTTAAAATAGCCAAGCTCCTGAAGCGTGATCATCGAACAATCAAGCGTTTCACTGAAAATAGCCAACAGGGTCGCAAGAAGCGTGTGGAAAAACCAAGGCGCAAAATAACTGCCCACGAACTGAGAAAAGTCAAGCGTGCAGCTGCCAAGATGCCTCTTGCCACCAGTGTTGCCATATTTCAGAGTTGCAACATCACTGGAGTGCCCAAAAGCACAAGGGGTGCAATACTCAACGACAACCACTGAACGAGACAAAAGCGGAAACGTCAAGACTGGGCCAAGAAATATCTGAAGACAGATTTTTCTAAGGTTCTATGGACTGATGAAATGAGAGTGAGTCTTGATGTGCCTGATGGATGGGCTCGGGGCTGGATCGGTAAAGGGCAGAGAGCTCCAGTCCGACTCAGACGCCAGCAAGGTGGAGGTGTAGTACTGGTTTGGGCTGGTATCATCAAAGATGAGCTTGTGGGGCCTTTTCGGGTTGAGGATGGAGTCAAGCTCAACTCCCAGTCCTACTGCCAGTTTCTGGAAGACACCTTCTTCAAGCAGTGGTACAGGAAGAAGTCTGCATCCTTCAAGAAAAACATGGTTTTCATGCAGGACAATGCTCCATCACACAGTCCAAGTACTCCAGAGCTGGCAAGAAAGGGTCTAAAGAAGAAAAACTAATGACGTGGCCTCCTTGTTCACCTGATCTGAACCCCACAGAGAACCTGTGGTCCATCATCAAATGTGAGATTTACAAGGAGGGAAAACAGTACACCTCTCTGAACAGTGTCTGGGAGGCTGTGGTTGCTGCTGCACGCCATGTTGATGGTGAACAGATCAAAATCCTGACAGAATCCATGGATGGCAGGCTTTTGGGTCTCCTTGCAAAGAAAGGTGGCTTTATTGGTCACTGAGTTGTTTTTGTTTTGTTTTTGAATGTCAGAAATGTATATTTGTTACATTGGTTTCACTGGTGAAAATAAATAATTGAAATGGGTATATATTTGTTTTTTAAGTTGCCTAAGAATTATACACAGTAAAAGTCACCTGCACACACTGATATCCTCCTAAAATAACTCAAACTAAAAACTACTTCCAAAAATATTCAGCTTTGATATTAAAGAGTTGTTTGGGTTCATTGAGAACATGGTTGTTTTTCTAAAATGTTGTTTTGCAGCATGCGGGTATGATA
Source organism: Oostethus manadensis (assembly GCA_024372805.1). NCBI lineage: Eukaryota > Metazoa > Chordata > Actinopteri > Syngnathiformes > Syngnathidae > Oostethus > Oostethus manadensis. The sequence goes on along the minus strand of QODF01000033.1, from coordinate 4,026,188 downwards.
CCCACCGGAGGCATGGCGGAAGTGTATGTATGGTACGTATTACGTAAATTTCTCTGATTGTTTTTTTGCTGGCAGTTGCATACTGTACTGTACCGTACTGCACTTCGCTGCGTAAGAAACTTGAAATTTTAACTCAGTATACCTTGTATTTTATTATTACATTGCATTTGTATTACAATACTTGTTATTTATACAGTATTAAATGTGCAGAACAGTGTTTTTCTTCCATTGTATGAGGCGTCTTCCGGGTCAGTGGAACGAATTAGCCAATTTTCATGTTAGATGTTGTTCGGGTTACAAAAAAATGTGACTTACAAAAATCCTTTTGGAACCAATTAATTTTGTATCCCAGGGTTCCACTGTACGTATACGTATATATACATATATACATACACAAAAATATATATACAATTTTACAATATAATCTAATTATAAGAATATATATATAATACATTAAAATTAAATACATTACATTTTTATATAAGCATATTTATTTTGTAATAATATTTTCAACACAATACACTTTCAACAAAATTAAATGAAAAAACATGTTTTAAAAAAAACATGTTTTTAAAGCAGTCTCGTCTAAACAGCCTCCAAATCATTTGGGAAAGAAAAGAATGAATGAAAGGTATGGAAAACAGAAAGATGGGGGCCCAAAGAAAGAGTTAAAATAAACGTGGCCTTTCCGCTGGAAGCTTTGAAGTGAACAGATTGCTTCCGGAGCAAAAGGATTTGCCATTTACCCCCCATATATTCATGTCCCTGGTTAAACAGCTGATTTAGGCAGAAGAATAGAGATTAGCTGCACCCTCAGCATCTCATTACATTCTAAAGGATCCCATTCAAGAGGGCTTTAGTAGCACTTTTGCAGCATTTGCCTCTGAGAGTGAAGAAACAGTCACACAAATCCGTGTTTTTGTTGCTAAGTGATATTTCAGGCAGACAAACAACAACAACAACCTGTGAGTGGCAGAGGAGCTAATGGGAGCGTGTTACCTGCCAATCACTGGGGGGGAAATGACATTGTGTCCCTGTTTGACCCTCCCCTCATACTGTGACTGACACTTTGATTGGACATGGCGCTTTGAAAATAAAATCTAATGGGGCCTTGTAACCTGCCAGTCACGAGAACAGAGGCTGTCTTTGCAGGCTCCTCGCATGCACACACACACACACACACACACACACCATCATCATCATCATCATCACACATGACTATTTTCTTAAGACAAAAGGACTTCTTGGAAAATGACCTGCTCTGTAATATGGCGCCCGAGTTGATAAAGACATACAAACAGTCGAGAGTGACAAAATGTGTGCGTGGCTGGTTTTGGGTAAAATGGTCAAAAGACACGGAAGCGTGTTAGCAGTGACGCGCCACAGCAGCTAAATGCCAGCATGTAAGCAAAGGCCATGGGTCTGCAGATGCAGCAGAACATTCGTACTGTGCAGCAAGCAGCGTCTTTGACTTCATGGACGCGCTGATCACAAGAGACGTCAGTATTTCAAACATTCCAGTGGTTTTCTCCTTCATTTCAAAGAAAAGCTTCATGTAAGTCACCCTTGTCAGCATAATAATTGCTCTTTATTGTGAAACAATATTCCAAACCACCATGGAGGACATTAACTGCTTGGTTTCATGGAATCCTAATTGGCTCAAAGGAAGAAGCACACGTTTCTGATATTATGAGTCAAAAGAAATGTGTCCAAACTAAACAGATGTTTGTGTGTGTGTGTGTGTGTGTGTGTGTGTGTGTGTGTGTGTGTGTGTGTGTGTATTATAAAACAAAACAGACCGGAACACATCACACTACTGGATGGCCCTAAAAAAGATGAATGCGGTCTTGGTTGCCTAATCGAAAGTGAGCTCAATGCGAATGTGGATTTGGGTATAAATGTATGTGTGTGTGTGTGCGTGCGTGCGTGCGTGCGGGTGCAAAGCTCCATGCCACGCTATTTTGGACATTCCCAGTGCTGTGACAAGGAGTTTGCAGCCCCAAAATAAACCTTAAGTGAACCGTTTGTCTGATTCTCACATCACAATAATGAAGGATGATCTGGTTTCACTCTGCTGTGCCAGCGCCCGTCCTGGTTCTACAACTGTCAAGGCCAACTTCAAAGACACATGCACTTCCCTTGCCACTTCCTGGGTTGTTTCGGCCGCTTTTGTTGCTCCCTTTCGTACCGCGGCAAAATTACAACCTATTACAGATTACGTTAGGACGGGCACCCCCGTGGGAAACTGTGGTCACGACATCTCTGGAACCTAACTGACCCATTAAAAGCTATTGTTACACTATTTCTAGTCTCCAAAATCTACAAATACGTCTCACGTCTGCCCCGCTTAGCGCATTTTTTGGTTTAAAAACAACATTTTTGCCAGCGTTTTGCTGTGGCTTGCATTTGCCTGCTTGCTTAGTATCCAAAACATTGTCTGGTTTGTTTACGCCGCCATATGAGATCACGCGGCCAAGGCAAATACTTGCCACACTTGCCGTTTTAGGTTGTTTATATCAGAGTACATAAAGTAACAAAAGGACAAGGTACATGTTCATTGGTTTAGAATGCTGAAATATTTAGATGGACTTTTTGCATTTTATGGTTGCAGCAAAACAATTTGCTTTAGTTAGAGTCCGTTTTGGTTTGAGTTGGTTCTTCTGAAACAGATTAATGATGTTAACCAAGGCATGGGAAACAAATGTTTATTTTCACTGCTAAAAGTGAGAAGTCAAATGTGCAGGACCCAGGCAAATTAATCTTATGATTACTGAAAAACAAGACAAAAGTGAAATCGATGGCGTATTCAGCAAAGCTAACAAACTGGTGCAAATGCAAATGGTTGCGTTGCGCCATCATACAGTCAAGTGTAAGCTGTAAAACCTGAAGACTATTTATGATGATCAACACCTGATCACGTGATTCCTGCTTGCAGTGATCATGTAGTAGCTGTGTTGTAAATGTAGCGCTTAGCAAGGTTGACCGGAAGCGGGTCACGGACAGGAGGTGACATCACTACCACACCACCATGCACATCCTTTGCGTGAACGTCCACATTGAAGCTGCAAAGAAAAACAGGAAAATGCAAAGACAATCAGCAAATGGAAAAGACAAGGACAAAATGGAATTACAATATGACTACATTTGTGTTATTGATTGTCTGCGTATTTACACACGTATTTCCTTTGAATTTTGGCACTCCTGTGATTCCATACTCCGGTACCTTCTCTCTTCTCTGGCATTTGAAACTCGACGTATTCCGTGACAACTCAACTCGCAGGGACAGTAGATACAAATAACATTGGTCTTTCTAAATACCTTTTTTTCTTTGTCCATTTCTGCTCAATATTTCTTCTTGCTGGTGTCCTTACATCAACCGCCACACTGCTGCTTTTCCTCAAACTACGGGGTAGGTCGGGGATCAAACAGGACGTGCGCACATTAATGGGTCAAAAACAACTGTGGGGTAGGAGGGAATGTTCGTTATTAACTCGTTACTAATGCGTTAATTAGGAGTTATTTTTAGTTAATTATTAGTTATTAAGGCAAACTAATTTTAAACCCAGAAAGTGGCTTTCTTACGAGAGTATTCCGTATTCCGTCAGACTTGACACTAACCAAGGTGCAATATTGTATGATAACCGGGATGGCTTGCAAAAAAGGGGGCAAAATTCTGAAGCATATTTTCCTCGAAAACGGAATCAAACAAAAAGTGCGGCATCTTTCCGCATAATGTAACATTTGATTGCTGTTCACATAGACAGACTTATGCTTGTTTTTTTTTTATTATTCCCATGCCTGTAGTGTAAAAATGCAACGTGCATCCCTATTGTGTGCAGACAACCAACGCAACACGCCACAGCAGCATAACGTTTCAGGGATACATCCAACGCAATCTTTAACATTTTGATACCATCCCCGAATGACAAACCATCCCACTCTACTGGATCTGCCCCTATGTGGTAAACCGCATTATTTTGGTTGGGGGGACATTTTACAGGCAGCCACAAACAAGGACCCGCATACACCAGAAGCTGGTTGAGCCCCGAGCAAAAATAGATGAAGTGTGATATGGCACAAAGTATTTATTTGCAGCAATGGGTGGCCCGCGGTTTCCCTACTGTCCCTCCCATAGTGCACGTGGGGGTGAGTGCACGGCAGGCAGTATGATTTTCTCAGAGTGCGCGACGGTCCAATGAAAGGAAATCACTATAATCAAAGTTGACACATCGAGATGCACAAAGAGACAAAGTTTCTGAGGAGATAAAGGACAAAGATGGCGGTCTGGTCTTGATTGCCAGATTCTTTCAATCACTCCCATGCTTTACCGAGACGTACGGAGCGGCCAACCGAGTGACTGACGTACACGCAAAAGTCAAAAGACAAGACGTGCACTGGATGTGAGCGTACACTTGGTTATACTTATGATTTGACATTCTTCAGTTCATCGATTGCAGCAGTCTGCAATCACGTGCGTGAGCTGCTGGCGCCGGGCCAATCCTGTGAGGCAAGACGGTGACATGCCCAGGAAAAATCCCAGCCTCCGAGTGTTTGTTAAGAAGAAACACACTATTTCCTACACTGAAAAATAGTTTAAACAAGACTAAAACCACATCAGATGTCAATCAAAATCAATAGCGCTCTTGCTATGACATGGACACAAATGACCCCTGAAAGTTGTAGACGGTTGGGGAAAAAAGAGTGATGACAAACAACCCGCACAGATGAAATTGCATCTCTTGGCTTCATTTGTGTGCATGATTACCATATTTACCAATGAATTAACATGGACCGGATCTCGTGTGTGTTTCGTGGCTGACACAGCGGCTACAATCTCCAGGCAGACCTATTAATGTCATAATTGAACAACATTGCTATTTAAGATATGACACTTAACATTCCTCAGTTATCACATAAGCACAGTTGCACATTACTTACAGACAAATAGACTCCGAGTGTATTCCATGTCTTCCGTAACAAGAGGTGTCCGTAGGCTTTGTATCATTCAATTTGTGTGCATAGCTGCGTCACACGCTCAACTCAATGAAGTTGTTACCATCACACCAATCCACTTTAACCAGGTAACACATGCTAAGTTATACATCTATTTTCATATATAAGATGCAGGACCAGCCAGATTATGGGAAGAAGTGTGACTTATACTCACACTTTAACTAGGCATGTTTTTTTTAATTAAATCTATTCAAACAGGGAAGCATCCTTCATCTTTTTGATATTTGGAGGGCAACCTGAAGTTCCAATCTGGTTTGGTCAATCAATGAATGCATATTTTAGCAGGTCAGGCGGCATAGGTCTCATAACAGGTCAGCACATCCCTACCCATCAGGATCCTGTTTCACAGCTCGTGGGAACCAGACGGTAAAAGTCAAAGGACACCAGCCCCCCACCCCTGTGCGCAGAAACAGGAATTTCAAACTGGACATTTTAGGAAATCTGAGATCAGTCAATGAAGTTTTGAGCAATGCTTATGTCAGGCTTTATGGCTTTTAGAGATCATAAAATGTATACTATGTAGAGGTTGTGTTGCAAATCAGCTTTAAACTGTAGGAGGGAGGCACCCAACCTCCCACTCAAGAAATTTGGAAACTTAATACTGATGCATGGCAGTCATAACTGTGCCATGGTAATGCTTACGTACACAACAGGAAAAATAATAATACCATGAAAAAAGCAAACACACACACATACATATATATATACACATATATATATACACATATATATATATATATACACACACGTATATATATATACATATATACACATATACATATACATATATATACATATATATATATATATATATACATATATACATATATATATATATACATATACACATACATATATATACATATATACACATATCTATATATATATATATACATATATACACATATCTATATATATATATATACATATA
>QODF01000033.1:3997448-4018964 GCA_024372805.1 Oostethus manadensis | reverse complement strand
ATATATATACATACATACATATATATACATACATATATATACATACATATATATACATACATACATATATATACATATACATACATATATATACATACATATATATACATACATACATATATATACATATACATATATATATATACATATATATATATATAGACACACACACTAGGCAAAATCATAAAATGCTGTCATCACCCAAATACTTCTGGTTCCTAGTGATGTTTCTGCCCATGTCCAATTGAGAGGCGGCCTCGAGACAGCTCTGGGACGTTCTGGACTTGATATTGGGTTGATAGATTGATAGACGGATGGAAACGTTTTGAAGAGTAACAAAGTAACTGACACATAGCATAGCACTTTTTGGCACCCTTTTTTGTGGTATGTTACCAAAACAGTGCTGTATAATATTTGGTGACAAAACGTCCTGTTTTACCAGGCGATGTTCTGTTTTTACATCCTTTACTGGCTGTCCTTTTTGTTTTAAAAAAAAACAAAAACAAGACAAATATGTTCTGTCCTGTTTTTCATTGGACCAATAAATTGAGCGGCATTAGGGCACTCTGCTGCATGTGACAGAATTTCTGAGAGGCTGCCGTGTAGGCAGCTTTTTGAATTGGTGTTGCCAAAAAGGCAAAGAAAAATCTAAACATATGCACGGTGTGGATTTTGTGAATTTAAGTCAGGGGATGTCAAGCACAGGAGCAGTTCAAATTCCCAAGTTTTTGCAGCCTTAGAGGGCACATTTTTGCATGAAGTATTGCATATGTACCAAAACACAACCACCATTTGACCTTTTCACCTGTCCAATATGGCCCTTTTGACCTCCGGTTCCCTTGTTATTCTGTGTTTGGAATCATTTTTGTGCTGGCTTTGGATTGTTCTTTCTTTTGAGTTTTTTTCTTTGGTTGGGGTTTTTTCACACCATAACCCTGATGGAAATTGGATTGGGGGGAAGAAAAGATGCTTTCTTTTTGTAATAATAAGTACTATGCTTTGTTTTACTTTTCCTAATTCACCAAGTGAAACACCGCAATCATTTATGCAACTGACACCGCTATCACCTCTTGCCTACACAGCCTGTGGTGCAAACAAAAGTTCTGGTTTTATCATTCAAACCATAAAAAAGCACAACTTGGTGAAATAGTAATCACAGTGTCAAAAAGATGAATAGATTATATTAAAGGAAGCAAATTAAAACAATGCGGAATGAATGGACAGACAATAATGACAATTTGGATAATACATTTTTATGACTATCATATTTCATTAGGTCTCCATCAACACTGGAAAAAATGTTGAATTCCAGTTGTGTGAAACCAACCAATTCTCAATTGAAAGCAGGAGGAAAGACACAACAAAGAATAGTTCCGTCAGTGGAGGATGAGCATGAAAAAGACAAGTCTGAGATTTGCCAAATGGAATTTGTTGCACCGAAACATTCTTTCAAGCTCTCATTACTCCACAATTACGGTTTTGATGACACAGTTGGCTTCTTTTTGGACTGTGACAAAGTTTGTCTGATCTCTCCTTTATAGACTGAAACAAACAATCAGCATGAAAATACACTGTATATACAGTACAATGGAGCCTCAGTTAGCATGCACCTTGGTTAGAACAGTTGTTGATTTATGTAATAAAAAGTACAACAAATGTAGTCTTAGCGTGCAATATGGCGAGTTATTAATATACTCTGTGAGTCCATCCGTTCATTTTCAATGCCGCTTAATCCTCATTAAGATGACTTTGGGTGGGAGGCGGGGTACGCCCCGGACTGGTTTCTGTTCAATATCCACATACCAACAAACTCTTCACACTGTGGCCTAGTGGTTAGTATGTTGGCGTTGACTCTGCATGACTGTGTTTTCTCCAGGTACTCCAGTTTCCTCCCACATTGCAAAAGCATGCACGTTAGGTGACTGGGCAACTTAATTGTTGTCTGGTATGCATGTGAACGGTTGTTTGTCTATATGTGCCTTGTGAATGGCTGGCAACCAGTCCAGGGTGTACCCCGCCTCTTTCCCAAATGTCAGTTTGGATAGGCGCCAGCGTAACCCTGCGACCCTAGTGAGGATAGGCGGCGATGAAGATGGATGGATGATACATGATCTTCCAGATCTCCTGATTATGAGGCAGACATTCTAACTAGGCCATCGTGCGGCCGGTTAATATTTTAATAGCATGAAAACTGGAACTGGAAGTCATTGTTCCCCAGCCTCAGCTGTATTTGACAACAATCAAGTCTTTACTCAAGTTAAAAGTGACGTTAATGTTTTTTTATTTTTAATTGTTTTTGCAAAAGGATTTTGTGTTAACATTTGTGAATGTCCGGAACCAATTAATTGCGTTTGCAGAATTTCTGAAAGGAAAAATGCACTCAGTTGGAGTACGTTTTGGTTTGAGGACCTACTGGAATGGATTAATGATGCTAAAAAGTGGGAACGTCTTATAATATCAGCCTGCGGATATTATTGACCTGATATTGGCATAAAAATGTAATATGGGTAAAATCGGTATTGGGGTTTTTCCCTATAATGAAAACCAATTTGAAACTGTATAAACTGCTGTATATAAGCCTCTGGGCACCCGTACTGTCGTCGAGGCATCCAGTGCGCCCACTATGTGAAAATATGTTGTTGCATCCTGTGTTATTTCTGCCAGTCTGAACTGGGCTTCGATGTGTGGAAACCACAGTTGTGGGTCGCGTTGCAGATAGCACCGACGTTAGCCAATCACTCTTGTTAGTCGACATTTTTACCCACTTCCAGGGTCACCTATTACTACCTCATGATCTGAAAACAGAAGTAGTCTTGGTGAATGCCTCGAATAGTACTGTGGGACACCAGAATGTGGTCATTCTTAGACAGGAGATATGTGATGTTATACGTATTGGTATGGGGTTGATATTGGAATTGTAAATCGAGAATTGGACAATATTGGCATATCGGTAAAAAAGCCAATATCGGGCATCCGCACTAAAAAGAGTTCCACTGTATATAGCTGAAGACAACAAAAGGAAGAGGAACCTCTGAATGTTAATTTTTCCCACTCTCTATGATAGACAATCACATTAACTATAATCTGATGTCCTAAAGAACTGAGCTGGAGTTTGTGATAAGTGGAGGTTCTAAAGGTACTGTAACTTTTTCTGGGCTAAAGAATAACTTGACATTATAAATGTGCTCAGGATTTGAAGACTGCGTCATAAAAAGCTTTGCATGGGGTCGCAGTTACGCAGTTGCGTGTTTGGAATGCAGAGACACGGATGCAAATAAATCACCTCCTTGCACTTACTTTATATACCTTATGTGCATAATATTTAACTGGACATTGCTTTATTTGTTTTCATTTGTTATGAAATGTAGTAAAGCTGAGAGACCTCCAGTAGTTAAACTCAGGGTCTTTAGATTCCACTGGGAGTATCTTACACTCATTTTGACCAAAAGAGATGTTGACAGATGACATAAACAAGCACAGGGGGCAGGGTAAATATTTATAGCTGCTGCGTGACATGCCTGCAATAATAAATTCCAAAGATCAAAAGGAGATGGGCGGAAAACACTCGATGCGAAACTACAAAGAGAGAGAGAATTCCTAATTTCATTAGCTACCGATTCAAGCGTGTAGTAAAGCATCGGAACGCCACAACTCCTAACAACACCAACTACTGTACTTCTGCAGTCCATCATCAGACTTCCTCCCAATGGTGTCTGCTTTTGCAAACATCACACATTTGTTTCAGTAAAACTGTGAACAAGGCGGAAACCAGAACAAGCACTTCGACCAAACCCCAATAATGAGGTCCAGTTCAGTGTTTCCACTTATGTCAAAAGATGATGTTTGCCAACATCTGGTTGTGCTTCCTTGGAAACGGAGAATGATATTTCGATAGCGCATCTCAGACCCAGACATAACTCGCATGCCTCAAATACACGTGCGGTGCAGTAATGATGACTAAATCAGTTGCAAAGCAGAGACATTAAAAAGGGGAACTTCATTCCCATGTCATATGAATTAATTTCTTCAGTATGCTGGACGGAGCTTGACAAGTCAGAGTCTGACACATAAAAACAAAGACATGGGTTCAATACCGAAGGAGTCCTGGGGGAGGAGAGTAAGCGACATTGTCTACTTTCTGCTTGTCCTGTTAGGAGATGCCACAGCAGATCACTTGTTTCTATCATGTCGTTTGCATCTTCCTTTATCAACCCCACCACCTTCTTGTCCTTGGTAAGCACATCTAGAAACCTCCTTTTTAGTCTTCCCTTTCTTCTCCTTCCAGGCACGCCCATCTGCAGCATCCTTCCACCAATATAATGACCAAACCATTTCACTGGCGCCTCTCTGACCTTGTGTCCCAGACATCGAATGTACTGTAGACTGTTCCTTAGATCTGCTCGTTTCTAATCCTGTCCATCTTTGTCACTCCCTACTATTTGCATTGACAAACAATGTCAATTACATCCTCAGTTTCATATTTTCGGGATATTTCGCCATTTTTTTTTGGTCACTATCCAGACAATGAAAGTCACACTGATACAAAATCAGAACTATTTAGATTTTTTTGTTATTTTATATGTACCATAGTGTTCGAAATAATATCAGTCCAATGTGACTAGCCAGATTAATCGCAGTTATTAGTACATGGCAAACAAGCTACCAGTAGGTGCAGTAGATTCTCAGAAAACAAACAAAAAAAAAAGCAGAGTGGCATTCAATCAGTGATTAGTGATCAATTTTGTTTAAAAAAAAAAGTGTGAATCAGGTGGCCACTATTTGAGGATGAAACCAGCACTGGTTGAACATGCATTTCTCTTTGAAGGGATGGGTCGTTCAAGACATTGTTCCTAAGAACAGCGTATTTGGAGAGGGGAAAACTTCTCAAGAGGTGCAAAACATTTTTGGCTCAAATGATCTCCAGTGCCTTAAAATGGAGAGCGACATCCGAGACACGTGGCAGAAAACAGTATACAACTATCAAAATGAATTGAAGTATAACCAGAATGGCAAAAGCTCAGCCAATGATCAGCTCCAGGATGATCAAAGACAGTCTGGAGTTACCTGTAAGTACTGTGACACTTAGAAGACATCTGTGTGAAGTTTATCTATTTACAAGAATTCGCCGCAAAGTCCCCGTGTTAAAAAAAATATGAGAGTAAAATTGTTCTTTTTGGGTCCAAGGGCCGCAGACAGTCCCATTTTTTTGAACAGCCCTCTTTCAACTAATTGGCCAGTTGGACAGCTTTAAGAGCGTGCATATCATGAATGCTGGTTTTCTGAGAATCTACTGCACCTACTGGTAACTTGTTTCATGTAGCAATAAAAATATACTAACAGGGATTTATCTGGTTGGTCACTTTGGACTGCTATTATTTTGACCACTACTGTAATTGCACTTTTCGGTAAAAGAGAGGCCATTTTTGATATTGTGTACTCCCATTATTATGGCATATATTATCCATACATTAATGAAAAAAAATGGTCTCAAAAATAATGTTGACAATAATAACGTTTACCAACGGTAATTTGTGGGACAATTATCATCCAGTTTCTTATCACGACAGGCCGACTCCCAACATAAATCTAAGCACCTTCATCTCTGCCTCCTGTCCGTTGGTCAGGGCTGCCATCTCCAGTCCAATACATCAGAACTGGTGTCACTACCATCCTGTAAATCTTTCCCGTCACTTATGATGATACTCTTGGACTCCTAACCCCTGACATTCTTCTCCACCAACTCCACCCTGCCTTCACTTGTTTCGTCCCCTCTTTTCCACACTCCATTTCTCTGAATGGCTGACCCTAAGTACTTAATTCCTCCACCTTACTCGCCACTACTCCTTGTAACCTCACAGTTCCACCTGATACTCTTTTATTGAGGCGCGTGTTCAGTTTTGCTACGACTGACCTTCATTCTTCTACCTGTGCAGGTTTTCTCCACCTGCTCTCTGTTCTCACTGCAGTTCACAGTGTCAATCTGCGGACATCATTGTCCATGGAGCCTCCTGTCTGACCTAATTTGGCAATCTGGTGATGGGCTCAGGGCTGATCTTTGATTTACTCAAACCTCCACCGGGAACCTGTATGTGACAACTCCAGCACACCTAATTGCTGTCCTGTTGCCATCATGCATGTCCTGTACAACTCTAACTTACTTCTCTGTCACCTCAGGCATTGTCATCAGAGCTTCTGTCTTGGCACTCCATGGTACGCTTTTTCTAAATCTCCCAAAAACACCATGTAACTGGTTCTGTCCTTCTATGAAATACCTGCCTGTCACGCCCTCGTTTCCTCTATTCCCTTTACCAACATAAATGTTGGTGCGGTCTGCACTGACTACCACTCTCACCTCCAGGAATAGTCTGCAGCAACTCGTCTAGCCATCTCCAGAATTTTTTTCTCTTCTTACTCACAACCAACTACTGTGTCGGACACGCTAACAATGTTCATCATCAGGCCGCCAATTTTTAATCTTCACCAAAGCTTTGTCTCCTGACCGGCACGACACTGTTTATGAATTCTTCCTTTACGATCATACCTACCCCATTTCTCGTCCCATCAACTCCATAGTACACCAGCATTTACCCTACTCCAATGTTTCTAGCCTTGCTGTCTTTCCATGTGGTCTCTTCCTCTCTCCATCATGCCAGCTAGCTCCTGACCCTCTGCTTTCATCGGGCCAATGTTTAAATTCCCTGCTCTCACTGCTATGCTGCTGTATTGCAGTCTCTGTCTTTCTCTGTCCACCAACAGCAACATAGTTTCCACTGGCACCTTGCCGGTTATAAATGCCAACGGACATCCAAAGTAGAAAGCACTGGCCCATATGGTTCCTATAAATGTTTGCGCATGGGTGTGTGTCTATACTGGATGTCCGTCCGTGTGTGCGTGTCATCAAGTGTTTGTGCCTTGAGTGAAATACAGCTTTTGATCCTGATCATCCTCTTAGGATGAATGGTGTTTGGGTGGTTGAGGGATGGGGACTGCGGTTCATACGCATCAAAAGTCCCCACAACATCCCTCGAACATGTGTGCATGCAACTGTTAAGTACGTCTTGTTTGAGCTGTCAGCGAGCATTGCCGCCAGTCACGTTTCAGTCATATTTCACTCTCACCTTGTCCAAAGACCATGTACACACGCTTGTACCTGTGGACAAACACGGACACAGGGATTTGTCCACCTGATGGGCTGTGTGAGCACATCGCAGCAAGCACACACAGGCAATATTATTCTCATTCATCCAAAGACACTCCTGAATGTTTGCAAATCGTTGCATTCCGCTCCCTGACATTCCTTTGAGGTCTGGATTGAAATGTCTTCCCTAACACTGGACGGATTTTCCCTGACATGCACTACGGACGTTCATTTGCCTCTTAGGATAAACAATCTCTCTGGTGTGTCTTTCCATCAAACTTTCCCCTTGGATTTATTTTGCTTCTGGTTTATGAAAAGATACACACTACATGTGAAATGTTAAACTACTTATACTTATATAAAATGCGAACACAGCACTTTTGTTTTTGCTCCCATTTTTCATGAACTGAACTCAAAGATATAAAAAGATCTGTTCAGAATCATCCCGGTTCTTGCTTGTTCAGCATACCCACCGGACATGTCCCCTACTGACCATGAGTGGGAAGCTTTGGATCATCTTACAGTCATCCTTCACCAATCAGCCGTTCCAATTTTGCGGCTTGACTTTATCACAGATTTCCAAAAATATTACCGTCATATGAATTGGAGGTGTCACAAGATCTCATGTTAGAGAATAAACGTGACAAGTTTCTCGTTCAGAAAAAAAAGTCCCATGGGCAATACGGCTGGGACGATAATAAATATATCAGTTAATCACACAATCAATGAAAAAAGTTGATAAACAAATCAATAATAAATGAATACATTTGATTATATTGCCAGCTTCAATATATTGCCATGTGTGTCTGCTTTTCTCATCTCCTGCCTCTAAACAGGCAGGAAGTGTCACTCTGTGCATTGGTTTCAGCACCGTTGAGCGTTTGTTCCGTAGAACAACGGCATTATTGGAGTGAGCCCTTTTGTCATGGGGGGTGGGTGGAGACGGGGCAGGTAGCATACACACAGAGTGCAGAGTGTAAAGTACTAGAAGTTAAATTAGTAGATTGCAATATATTGTGATATTTTTTATATTTTTTGTCGTACTTTTCTTAAAAGTAATGTTAAAATCAAAATCATCTTGTCTCTTTCTCACACACCGAATACTGTGTATCATCTCGTCTTGAGAATGAGTGTCTCGTGACACCCGTATATAAATGAATAAATTATGCTCATTTGTGGATGACTCAGGGATCTCCTCCCTGAGTCATCACCTTTTCGTGGTGGAGGAGTTTGCGTATCCCAATGATTCTAGGAGCTAAGTTGTCGGGGGCTCTCATGCCCCTGGTAGGGTCACCCATGACAAACAGGTTCTAGGGAAGGGACCAGATAAAGAGAGCCTCAATAGACCCCAATGATGCACAATAACAATGGACTTCGTTTTCCCTCGCCCAGACGCGGGTCACAGGGGCCCTCCTCTGGAGCCAGACCTGGAGGTGGGGCACGATGGCGAGCGTCTGGTGGCCGGGCCTGCACCCATGGGGCCCGGTCGGGCACAGCCCGAAAAGGTGACGTGAGTCCCCCCTGCCATGAGCTCACCACTCGTGGGAGGGGCCAAAGGGGTCGAGTGCAAAGGTCGGGTGGCGGCCGGAGGCAGAGGCCTTGGTGGTTTGATTCTTTAGCTACAGAAGCTAGTTGTTGGTATGTAGAATGTCACCTCTCTGGCGGGGTAGGAGCCTGAGCTGGTGCGTGAGGTGGAGAAATTCCCTTGTTCTGCTGGGTGACTTCAACGCTCATGTTGGCAGCAACAGTGAGACCTGGAGAGGTGTGATTGGGAGGAACTGCCCCCCTGATAGTAACCAGAGCGGTGTCTTGTTATTGGATTTCTGTGCTCGTCACGGATTGTCTATAACGAACACCATGTTCAAGAATAAGGGTGTCCACATGTGCACTTGGTCACCAGGATACCCTGGGCCGCAGTTCGATGATTGACTTTGTGGTTGTGTCGTCGGACGTGCGACCACATGTTTTAGACAATCGGGTGACGAGAGGGGCGGAGTTGTCAACTGATCACCACCTGGTGGTGAGTTGGTTCTGATTGTGGGGTAGGATGCCGGTCAGACTTGGCAGACCCAAACGCATTGTGAGGGTCTGCTGGGAACGTCTGGCAGAGTCCCCTGTCAGAAGGAGTTTCAACTCCCACCTACGTGAGAGCTTTGACCATGTTCCGAAGGAGGCAGACGACATTGAATCCGAGTGGGCGATGTTTCGTGCCTTCGTTGTCGATGCGGCTGATCGGAGCTGTGGCCGTAAGGTGGTCGGTTGCCTGTCGTGGCGGTAATCCCAGAACCCGTTGGTAGACAGCAGTTGTGAGGGATGCCGTTTTGGCCCAAGGGACTCTGCAGGCAGCTGACAGGTACCGGCAGGCCAGGCGGGCTGCAGCTCTGGCAGTCGCTGAGGCAAAAACCCAGACATAAGAGGAGTTCGGAGAGGCCATGGAAAACAAATTCCGGATGGCTTCAAAGAGATTCTGGACCACCATCCGCCATCTCAGGAGGGGGAATCAGTGCACAGTCAACACCGTGTATGGTGGGGACAGTGTGCTGCTGAACTCGACTCGAGATGTTGTGGACCGGTGGAGGGAATACTTTGAAGACCTCCTCAATCCCACCGACACGCCTTCAACATGGAAGCAGTGCCTGGGAGCTCTGAGGAGGGATCGCCTATCTCTGGGGCTGAGGTCACTGAGGTGGTCAAAAAGCTCCTTGGTGGTAAGGCCCCCCGGGTGGATGAGATCTGCCGGGAATTCCTTATGGCCTTGGATGCTGTGGGAGTGTCTTGGTTGACATGACTCTGCAGCATCGCGTGGACGTCAGGGTCGGCGCCCCTGGACTGGCAGACCGGGGTGGTGGTCCCGCTTTTCAAGAAGGGGGACCGGAGGGTGTGTTCTAACTATCGTGGGATCACACTCCTCAGCCTTCCCGGTAAGGTCTTTTTAGGGGTTCTGGAGAGGAGGATCCGCCGGATAGTCCAATCTCGGATTCAGGAGGAGCACTGTGGTTTTCTTCCTGGTCGTGGAACTGTGGACCAACTCTATACTCTTGGCAGGGTCCTTGAGGGTGCATGGAAGTTTGCCCAACCAGTCTACATGTGTTTTGTTGACTTGGAGAAGGCATTCGACCGTATTCCTCGGGGAATACTGTGGGGAGTGCTGCGGGAATATGGGGTATCGGACCACCTAATCCAGGCGGTTTGTTCCCTGTATGACCGGTGTCAGAGTTTGGTTCGCATTGCCGGCAATAGGTCAAACCTGTTCCCAGTGAGGGTTGGACTCCTTATTTCCGCCAGGGCTGCCCTTTGTCACCAATTCTGTTCACTACTTTCATGGACAGAATTTCTAGGCGCAGCCAGGCCGTTGCGGGGTTTCGGTTTGGTGGCCGCAGGAATTGATAGAACGCGAGATGGACAGGCAGGTTGGTGCAGCGTCTACAGTGATGCAGAGTCTGCACCAGTCTGTCGTTGTGATGAGAGATCTGAGCCAAAAGGCAAAGCTCTCAATTTACCGGTCGATCTACGTTCCTACTCTCACCTATTGTCATGAGCTTTGGGGTAGTGACTGAAAGGACAAGATTGCAGGTACAAGCAGCCAAAATGAGTTTTCTCCGCAGGGTGGCTGGGCTCTCCCAGAGATAGAGATAGGGTGAGAAGCACTGCCATCCGGGCGAGACTGGGAGTAGAACTGCTGCTCCTCCACATTGAGAGGAGCCAGATGAGGTGGCTCGGGCTTCTGGTTAGGATGCCCCCTGAACGCCTTCCTGGGGAGGTGTTCAGGGCACGTCCAACCGGTAGGAGGCCACCGGGAAGACCGAGGACACGTTGGAGAGACTATGTCTCTCAGATGGCTTGGGAACGCCCCGGCATCCGCTGGGAAGAGCTGGACGAAGTGGCCGGGGGGGAGAGGGAAGTTCTTGGGCTTCTCTGCTCAGGTTGCTGCCCCCGCGACCGACCTCGGATAAGCAGAAGAAAATGGATGGATGGATCTTTTGTGGATGAATGTGGCCTATTAGTCAAGACATATACATATTCAAGCAAATGTGTTCTTTGCCTAAATTAAGCCTTCTCAAGTATAAAAATGGCAAAATGAACTAAATCACAAATATAAGGCATTCAAAA
This sequence comes from Oostethus manadensis, assembly GCA_024372805.1. Taxonomy (NCBI): domain Eukaryota; kingdom Metazoa; phylum Chordata; class Actinopteri; order Syngnathiformes; family Syngnathidae; genus Oostethus; species Oostethus manadensis. Next base: position 4,007,716 of record QODF01000033.1, on the reverse strand, counting down.
AACATTCAGATGTTGACATAGTAATCTACACCTCACGAGGTGTCAGGAGTGTCACTGTAATGTTCAGTGAGACACACAAGCGCTAGACTTGATTGCCAGAACAACAGGTCTGAATTACTTCACAACAGGCACAATAATCCCTAACAAAAACACAAGCCACAGGTACAGCCGTAATCCATAGCAAAATGAAATTAACTTCTGATCCCCATACACTTTGTTCCCCGGGGAAAACATTTACAGTAACACACACAAGTCTTATTTATGTCTTAAACTTGTATGTCTACTATATTGGGCAATACAAGTATAAAGGTTATTATAGAGGTGTTGTTTTATGTCTAGAGGGCTGTTAACATGTTAATGTTAAAAACTGATTTTAGAAGGTTTTTCTATGTTTTCTATGCTCTAACTACAAAATTCACTTTCACTTTTCACTATTTCTATTAATATTAATACTAATTTCAATATTAATAATATTAATACTATTAATATTATTACTAATTAATAATACTATTTCACTATTCACTTTATTAATAAAGAATTCTACTTTGGATAAATTTGGTCAGGTCTAGAACCAAATAAGATTGATAAACAAAGGATTACTTATTTGGTATTTGAGGAAAAAGGTGGTCACGCCAGACTAGTTTTCGGACCAAACTTGTTGCGTTTAGATTTTTGTTGTTGTTTTGTTTGTTTATTTTCTTTCATACGTTTTTTCATTATGAAAGCCACAGTACACTAATATTGTAGACCAACGTTGTTATGGCAACTAAAATGCTAATGTAAGTTAACGTCAAATCTAATGTAGCATTTTACGTTTGTATTATCAAGACTTGATGTTATTACTCGGGAGGATCGGCTGCCCTCCTCTATATTTTGAAGATTGGAAAAGATCGCCATCCGCCACGAGATCGGGGCAATCCTGTTGCCATAACTCTGGGCAACACGCCAACACTGTGGGTGCAGTAAATCCGCCTCAAAGCTGGTTGCCACTTGACTGCCGCTACCAAGATGAAGACAAACACCAGCGTGCAGACATGTCCGCGGGGTACCGTGTTGAAGTCACTTTGTTGTTGTATGTTGGACGCTGGATCGTACCTCCCTCACTGTGCCCGGACTCCTCTGTCATGGTGCCGGGGGCTGGCACGGGAAGTGCCGCTTTAATTGCTTGTTGTTACTAAGGACCATCTTTAAATTACGATTGCACTGAAGAGAGTCTGTCAAAAAAGTCATATATTCTAAATCACACCACTAATTGATCTGTAACCAGTCAAATGATTAATCCAAACCTTGAAGTATGGCTGCAGTCAGGATGGCTGTAATTCAGTTGGTCATTTATTTGCATGTCAACACAAGGCACTCATTCTTCGACAAAACATTCAAAGGAACAAGACAAAACTTTGCACTGAAGAAAGTCTGTCAAAAAAGTCATATATTCTAAATTACACCAAAGCACAAGGCACTCATTCCTTCGACAAGACGTTCCATTTGATAGTTTTCTTATTCTGCGCACTTGACTTCAAACACTTGTCCAACCCAGCATGCTGAACACCACTGCCCTCTAAAAGTATACTGTATTTTGCATGCCCTTTTATTGCATAAACAATTATTTTCATTGGGGACCTGACTCACAGGGGTCTGTTACAAAAGCCAAACAATATCGTTGGTCATGCAACATGCATGTCATAAGAAAAGTCAATTCAGCAATGGAAGGGGATCGGGACATGCTTCTTTATTACTCTTTGAAATAATCAAGTATCGTTTGAGTTTTTTCCTGCCANAAAAAAGTCATATATTCTAAATCACACCAAAGCACAAGGCACTCATTCCTTCGACAAGACGTTCCACTTGATAGTTTTCTTATTCTGCGCACTTGACTTCAAACACTCGTCCAACCCAGCATGCTGAACACCACTGCCCTCTAAAAGTATACTGTATTTTGCATGCCCTTTTATTGCATAAACAATTATTTTCATTGGGGACCTGACTCACAGGGGTCTGTTACAAAAGCCAAACAATATTGTTGGTCATGCAACATGCATGTCATAAGAAAAGTAAATTCAGCAATACCTAGGTTCCATTATTTGTAATGCCTTGAAGAGCTATAACCATATTCAATTCCTCAAATTGCTTGCTGATCAGAGTGGATCAGGGAGACTATATACTAGATCGAATCAAAAGCCAATGGAAGGGGATCGGGACATGCTTCTTTATTACTCTTTGAAATAATCAAGTATTGTTTGAGTTTTTTCCTGCCAGCACCTGCCTCCTCAGTTTCACCAACACTGGCCTAATGCATGCTGAAACTCATGTACTGTAATTATGTAAAAAATATATACATACTGTATATTTAATGATGCTGTTTAATCGGGCATTTCAGTGCACACATTTTGAATGCATTCAGGAGGGTACTAAATGCTTCCTCGGGGGCTCCTGCTGCTGCTGACAATGACCTCTGACCCCAACGATCAAGAGGAGCATCAGATACCAGTCAGTTAATTAGAAAGCTAATCGCTCCTCAGATGGGAAAAATGTGTCGTCTCCCCTCAGATAGTGGAGTCTGTGTGAGCCCCGCGCTAAGCTCCATGTCAGTTTGCGGTGACCTATTCCTGCCGCGGGCTACTTCTACCCCATAATTAAGTGAATTATCTGGCAGAGGACAGTGTGACGGCTGGAGAGGCTGCGCTGACAAAACGCTCTCCCTGTATATAGATAATGAGACAGAGGCCTGACAGGTGGGCTCTGATTAGGAAGGAAGGTCCTGTGCTGGGTTGGGAGACACACACACACACACACACTCACACACACACACAGCCCATCCCATTGCAGCAAACACACTCCTTAGAACAGCGGCCGTCCTCGGAGAGGGAGAGCATGTTTGACATCATTAATTGGCTTTTTCAGTGCACTGAGTCGGGCAGATGAAAAGCTTTATCAAGCTGAAATAATACATTTTGCCTTCTCCCCTTCTAATTCGCTGACACTTCACTTCTCTTAGAAAATGAAGGGGGGGGGGGACTATTTTTAGCCTTTTCTCTCTTCCTCGATTCAAACCATCTTTCTGCTCTTTTTGAGAAGACGTTTATGGCAGTAATGTGTTTTTTTGTGCCAAAGTACAATTAAAAGTAGATTTAATTAACTTGAATTTGAAGAAAGGAGAAAGGTTAGCTTTATCGGAGCCATGTACAAAGGCCATGTGCCCAGTGCACCGTATATATACTTTCCAATTAATTCTAAATTACAGAGAAAATTAGAGTGGGTGATAATGCGCCATTTAAAACCAATCGCTTTGACTATCTAATGGATGTTCTTGGTTGGATAATTAGTTGAATTAAGTTCTTTGAAAAGGTCCGGCATACTGAGTTGGTAAAACATTCGACTCAACTGAAATTTGAATAGAAAGCATGGAGTTTCAAGTGGGATTTTTAATGCAATTTACCAATGATGGTTATGGTAGAATGGCTTTATAAAACAGCACTATGGAGCATGAACCTCCACCAGAGCTATAAAAAAACAAAAAAGGTCATAATGTGTGGCAGAACTCAACAAAAGCCACAAAGTTAAAAAACAGGTTGAGTGACTTAAACATCTGAGTTTGCAGAAGACAAAAAGTTGATCTGCTGCTAATAAAGCAAAAGAACAACCAAAAAAAACAAGCTGGCTCTAATTATGAATTCAAAAGCTGCGATAATGGTCCATCTAAAAGTGTCCCCTAACATATGACATTCCCCTTTGAATTCATTTTGTTTATACATTAATGTTACGTTATTTATTTTATTATCACCATTTATTGATACATAAGGTTCTCCAGGAAAAGCACTGATGCTTAGCTGTAAAAGTCTAAATACCTTCTGCTTAGTCTGAAAGTCCGGTTTGATGATGACTTTAAGCATGGCTATATAATCCATACAGTATATCTTGGTCATAGTCAATTTGTGTATTTCAATGTCAAAAAATATATACTGTACATTTAAAAAATTATAAATGATAAAACATTACGTTGCCCTGCGATTGACGACCAGTCCTGAGTGTACCTCGCGTCTCGCCCAAAGCCAGCTGGGATAGGCTCCAGCATACCCTAATGAGGATAAGCGGCATAGAAAATGAATGACTGAATTAAGTTATTATGTTTTATTTTATGTCCATCCAACCATCCATCTTCAATGCCGCTTATTCTCACTGGTATGCTGGGGTATGCTGTAACATTGAATTTCATGTTATTATTTGTTTTTTTTTATTTTTCATGACCTGACTTGTCCCAGTTTCTCGGGTCTGGCACCAAATTATGCAGTGACGTGTAGTCAGAGGAGGCAGGTGAGGTCACCACTCACGAAAAATAAAAATAAAAAACAAATAATGATCGCATAAAAGAAAAACAAATACGTCCATTTATCTGCGTTATAAATGCATTTTTGTGGGAATGGTTTTTGACACGTTTGAAAGTAAAAAATAGATTAATTTGCACATTTCCGGAGCAGGCGAGGCTGCTGCTAGCGTACCTGCCTATCATCTCAGAGCGCACCGGGTTGGATCACGGCCATTGACAGTTTCTGTTCACTAGCATGTTGCTGACAACATAATATTAAAGAAATGTTCCACCATGGCTTTCTATGGCCTGTATAAGGTATTGAATGTAAGTGAGGTGGGACATAATCATCCTTGCTAATCGGACAACAGAGTACATGGAATTGTCATACAAGAGCCACTTGCAATACTCGTCTTGTTCTGAGGAGTGGGGGTTTGCGTGGGCTGGCTGGGGGTTTTTTGGACATGGAGAGCAACAAATCAAATGCAAAATTTCTTTATGCTTTCCTGAATGAATACATGAATTTGACTGCCAAGATGGAGAATTATATACCTTAACTCACCAGGAGGCATTGAGGCTTTTGCAACAAAGCATCACAGCCAGGACGGGCTGCACACGCTTGATGTACAAATAAAAGGTAAGATCATAGCATGTCAAAACAGTATGACTTTTTTTTTGTTTTTACCTTTTAGGGGAGCCTAACACAAAACATAACTAAGACATAAAACATTAACATTAAAAAAAATCGAGTGCCTCACCAGCCATGAACTTCACCACACGCCTCTGAAATGATGTTAGTCAATGTGAACCAGCAGTAGTGTATATATTTCTTGACTTTATATTATGTTTTGGATGGCCTTTAACGTTCTGCTGGTGTCCGGAATGCACGAGCTGCGAAGGAAGCGTTCAGCAGACAAACGGAACGTGCAGTCACAAACCAACCGACCTGCGCCTCTACAACAAGGTAACAACCACACCCGCCCGAAATGTTTGGTAGAATGCAGTTAATATAAAGTCAAAATCGACATCAGTTTGCAATCTAATAACTAGGGATGCTCTGATTGATCAGTCCCCCCTTTTCCGTAAAAAACATGTGATAGGCATATGTCGCCTTTCACTGCCCATCACAAAAAAACATCAGCATGCGGCAGCAAACCTTACATGTGTGCTTTAGCACGTAGGGTTGCCAACAAAATGACGTGTCCCGTATTGAGGGACGCACTTTGTCCCATATCATTTATTTTAAAAAAAAAACAACATTATTTTTAAATTTTAAAAGAAACAAGCAAGGTGACTAGTTTGGAGCTCTTTTTTGTCCCACGGGGAAGCTATAAACGGCTATCACGTTCATGTGGTTAGAACAAACTCTTTTAAGTGTCACCGAACGACTTAATTCTCTTGTTGTCATTAGGGTGATTATGCCTTGTCCTCAAACCTCCATTTGTGTGTCGTGAACATAAACAGGTCAATGTTTATGGTAGTGATACCATTACAAGGGTCTCCTACTTCGCCCGCTGATTCTTTTTTTTTATTATCTATTTACCAGGGACCCTTGGAATTATCTGACGCCACACCTGGCCAATAACACTCATCATGAACAAATTGAAAAATGTACCGCTAATCTATGTGATCGGTATCTGATCTCACTCATGGATGATTGGTATCAGAATCGGCAGCATCAAACCCTGATCGCAGCATCCCCACTAATAATTCTCGCTCAGTTTCTCAAATTTTAACTGGATTTGTACAAGTTTGGCTCAGGAGGCAGTGTGGAAGAGCTTGAAGAGTTGGGAAAAATAAGCATCCATACAAGAGGAAGCAATGACTCCCTTTGCTGATTCCAAGTTATTTCCCATGTTGCCAGCTTCTTCTAATGTTCAATAACCACAATAATGATGATCACTTGCTCCCACAGTCCTCCAGGGTTTCCATGTGTTTTTCATTCTGGAGCAATAACATGAATATGAAGAGGCTGAATAATGGAGTCAACTGTGGTCACGCAGACAAACACACACATCTGCAAATACACACGAGCCTTCTGTTGGGAGAACAGTACGGGTTCTGCTTCACTTCCCATTTGGAAAAGCTACATATTAAACTGTATTTGTGTGTGCATATTTGTGTGTGTGTGAGCGTGCACGTGTGCCTTCAGAGGCACATCTTTAGGCTACTGCTTCGCCTCAGCACCTCCCAAATATACACAATATTTACCCGTCTCATTCGTCACACGCCTGTGCAGTTATTGTGCTCGCTGTTCTACAGCCCGAGACTCCCACACTGAGAATACTTTATAAAAACTGTCCCATTTTGAAGTGTGGCCATGACAAAAAGTACTAGCCAATGGACTTGTAGCTGCATATTTTTGCATATCATTTCATCATAAAGTGCATGAAACAATCCCATAGCCGACCTTGACGGCAAAAATCAAAAGGCATTAAAAGTCCATTTAAAGGTAATTAAACAATAAGGAAGCGCCATTATTTTATAACATTTTTGGATTTTTTTATTTTATTTTATTTTGTAGTAAATGCAACTCAAAAAATGACAGGTGATGTAATGTATGTTCATTATGCGTGTAGTGGCGCTGGAGGTTTATTACTATGAAAGCACACCACGGCATGCAGAAGTTTTAATTAAGACTGATTGTTTTCTTCGTTGACGCTCGACGAAAAAGCTAATTAAACATGAAGCCGGCAACATTTCCCGTAAGAGCGCGTGCTGATTCACAGAGGGCTGGTATCCCCAGGTTATGCTAATCCTTAATATAATATTCTAGCGTTCCGGGGCTCGACTGACTCCCATGGAGGCTAAGTGGGAGCTATAAAGTCGGGCACACTGCGCATGACTATTTCTGACTTAGTGTTTGATGTGCCGTGGCCTCCTGCTGCTACTCCTCACACAGCTGCTGCACATCGGACCTCAATCAGATCAGTCCGGGTGCAATAAATGCAGTCTGACACGCGGTCCTGTTTTTGATTGACCACATCACATTAGGGTATAAGTCATGCACGCTTGGCAGATAGATGGCATCTGGATGGGAAGGTCCAGGTCCCTTCAAATAGCCTCTTCAATGAAATCTCTTTTACACATTAACAACACAAAATAAAACCTTACATTCTTTTTTTCTTACAGCTTCTTACCGAGGACACATCGGTTGGCTTCCAGTGAGAACAATATTGGAATAAGAATATTTGCTTCAAGTTCGGCTGTTTTTAATGCCGCAGAGCGTGCCTTTTTTATTTCTTCATTGTTGTGGATTTTGGTCTCGTCAGCAATTATCGTATCTTTTTTGGCAGGGTGCCCGTCACAGCGGTTAAAAGCTACCAGATCTTTGCAGCGATGTATGCAAACTGAGCTAAAAAAAAATCAAAACAACAACATCATCTACATTTAAATGCAACTACACTGCACGTGAACCGCTAAAGTTCAAAACAAAACCAAACCCAGAGGGCCGTGTACGTAAATGGTGATTTTAATGCCGTTTTCTTACTCGTATTACAATATGTGTCCGTTTCAGAGCCTTGTTCCCGCGTTGAAGCTACGAGCCACTTTGCAATTACAACGGAACCTTCATTAGTGTCATTAATCCGTTCCAGGAGGTCATGGCAATGGATAATGGTTTCATTTCTTTGAAACATGCATACATGTTACATTGGAAGAATCACATATTACTATTTAGGATTACACACATCCTAAGAGGCGTACGAAGAAGCAAATCCTATTTCATCCTGTCACGTCATAATGCATTTGTTCACTTCCTGCACTTAACATGGACCCGTTGCCAACTCCGAATAACATAAGAGAGATAAGGCGGTATAACAATGTATTACAATAGGAGTTAAGGTTGTAAAACAATAGCAAAAGATCCCATGCCTTCCATAATAACTCATAAAACCAAGTATCAATCGACCACCAATTAGAATTGGCATATTTCCCGAAAAAACACGTGATCGGCATATGGCAATAAATACCTTTCTAGCGAAGGATGGCCGTGCTGCGGCGACATGACAGTCAACATAAGCGTGACATGAATGTGCACGTGTGCCGTGTCACGTAGTGTTGACAAGAATCCGCACTGGTCTGTAAAACCTCAGTGGTTTCAGTTTGACAGCTTGCCACAGGTTACGCCAATCGATGCCAGTGTGTTTGATCACTCCCTTGGTGACCCTTTTGGTGTTCGACTTCTCATGCATCTTTCTTCACACGCTTTGCCCAGCTGCCTACAGCCGCAGCGAACTCGAATTTTTCTCATCTTTGGTCGACCAATGTCACTTTTTAAGATGGCGCCAGTGCATGTGGCCGCCCGGTCTTGGCTGCGAGTTTTTACTGTGTTTGTGTTGTTCCTGTCTGTTATCACAGTAAAAGTCAAAACATTACTGCTGTATGGTCGCCAAACGTTGCCGGCGTTATTTTACAACTTGGTGAAATACGACCTTAACGGGCAAAAAACATGCCCCACCCTACTGTCTAATGTGACTGTTTTGAACGATATCCACCCCTCACATCGCCGTTTTGTCTCCTGGCATTTCCTGGACCCAATCAAGCCATCCGGTGACCCCATCCAGGGATCGGCACCGCTTCTTCATCGGTCTGCCGTCCCAGCGTTCGCCTCCTTTGGCATGGAGTGAACTTCCGCAACCTGCGGCTTCCTGACCGAGCTGCTTTGATGGCTACAGACACGATTTCTACTGCTGGGATAGTCCAGTGCTCTTTGGGAACTTTTGCCTCCTGACTGTGCGAACAACCGGTCGCGGGGAAGGTACTGCGACCGTTTACAAAAACAAACACATCTGTAAACAGCTCACGCTGCCAGATCGGGTGTGATATACAGGCCGCCGAAATACAACAAACACCTTATGGAGGACTTTACAGACTTCTTAGTCGGACTTATGCCAAAGTACAACCGTGTTCTGATAATGGGTGATTTGAATATCCATGTGTGTTGGCCAAATAATCCGTTGGCCAAGGAGTTTCTGAACCTCACTGACTCTTTTAATCGCACGCAGTGTGTGACTGTTTCTACACACGAACATGGTCATACCCTCGATTTGGTTTTAATGCATGGTTTTACTATCCTTAACGTAAACGTCCATGATGCACCTTTCTCTGATCACAATCCTGTCATCTTTGATCTTGTTTTATCTATCTTATTCCGTGGACCATCAGATCCTCTTGTCTCGACTGCAATATTGCATTGGAAGGGCTGAAACCAAACCTGACAGATAGCAGAACCAACACGAATAGAGAACTATCTCAGTCCTTTGCCTCCCCTCTTACATGTGGCGTGCCCCAGGGGTCTATTTTTGGGCCTCTTCTTTTCTCTCTATATCTCCTTCCTCTCTGATCTATTTTTCAGAAGAACGCCATTTCATTCCATTTGTGTGCAGATGATACGCAAATGTTTATGCCACAAAAGGAAAATGCTTACAGTACAAAACAACTCAGTATGGATGTCCTTGAGTCTATAAATGCCTCCGTGGCCTCGCTCCTCAGTGTCTGTCTGGCCTGATTCAGCCTTACGCTCCGGCCCGCTCATTTAGGTCAGCAGATCATTCCCTTCTAGTGGTCCCAAAAACAAGGAGGAAACTTCTTTTCAGTCGCGGGTCCAAAATTGTGGAACGCACTTCCCCTACACCTTAGACTTGCGGAATCACTCTCTGTCTTTAAGTCAGCTCTTAAAACTTTTTTTTTCTTTGGCTTTTTATTAAATTGTTGAATTTATATGGTACATGGATAGATCCAAGATGGCGCCGCGGATGGTCGCCCTGGTGACTACGTGCTCTATGTTTTGTTTGTTTTTGTTTGTAAATGGTGTGTCAGCGTGCTCTTACACCCGTGAAGAGCTGTTAAACATAAAAACTACCACTCCTGCTGATCTACTGCCAGTTTTTTTAGTATCTGCAGTAGATCTAGCTCTTGTTTTGGCTAAAAGAGTGAGACGCCGAAGACGAGGAAAGCGAGCAGG
>QODF01000033.1:3897140-3995513 GCA_024372805.1 Oostethus manadensis | reverse complement strand
GACCTGGAAAAGGCATTCGACCGTGTCCCTCGTGGTGTCCTGTGGGGGGTGCTCCGGGAGTACGGGATTGATGGTCCGCTTCTACGTGCCATTCGGTCCTTGTACAATCGAAGCAGGAGCCTGGTTCGCATTGCCAGCAGTAAGTCGAGCTTGTTTCCGGTGAACGTTGGCCTCCGCCAAGGCTGCCCTTTGTCACCGATTCTGTTCATAATCTTCATGGACAGAATTTCTAGGCGCAGTCAAGGTGTTGAGGGAGTCCAGCTTGGTGACCTTAGGATCTCGTCTCTGCTATTTGCAGACGATGTGGTCCTTATGGCCTCATCAGGCTGTGACCTTCAGCGTTTACTGGAGCGGTTTGCAGCTGAGTGTGAAGCTTCTGGGATGAGACTCAGCACCTCCAAATCCGAGGCCATGGTTCTCAGTCGGAAACGGGTGGACTGTACCCTCCGGGTTGGGAGTGAGGTCTTGCCTCAGGTGGAGGAGTTCAAGTATCTCGGGTTCTTGTTCACGAGTGAGGGAAGGTTGGAGCGTGAGATCGACAGACGGATCGGTGCAGCATCTGCAGTAATGCGGTCGCTGTACCGGACCGTCGTGGTGAAGAGAGAGCTGAGCCGGAAGGCAAAGCTCTCTGTTTACCGATCGATCTACGTTCCCACCCTCACCTATGGTCATGAGTTATGGGTCATGACCGAAAGAATGAGATCGCGGATACAAGCGGCGGAAATGAGTTTCCTTCGTAGGGTGGCTGGACTCACCCTAAGAGATAGGGTGAGGAGCTCGGCCATCCGGGAGAAGCTCAGAGTAGAGCCGCTGCTCCTTCACATCGAGAGGAGCCAGTTGAGGTGGCTCGGGCATCTAGTCCGGATGCCTCCCGGGCGCCTCCCTGGTGAGGTGTTTCGGGGATGCCCTGTCGGGAGAAGGCCCAGGGGAAGACCTAGGACACGCTGGAGGGACTATGTCTCACAGCTGGCCTGGGAACGCCTTGGTGTCTGCTGCCCCCACGACCCGGACCTGGATAAGCGGAGGAAAATGGATGGATGGTATTTTCCTGTCTATGTTTCTTGTTATTGTTGTGTACTGCACTTTGGTCAACTCTGTTGTTTTTAAAGTGCAATAGAAATAAAGCTGGGCCGCACGGTGATTGAATGGGTAGCATGTTGGCCTCACAGTCAGGAGGTTATGGGTTTGAATCTTCGTTGGGCATCTTTGTGTGGAGTTTGCATGTTCTCCCCGTGTGTGGGTTTTCTCCAGGTACTCCGGTTTCCCCCCTACATTCCAAAAACATGCATGTTAGCTTCATTGGGATTCTAAATTGTCCATAATTGTCTATATTCGCCCTGCGATTGACTGGCGACCAGTCCAAGGTGTACCCCGCCTCCCGCCCAAAGTCAGCTGGGATAGGCTCCAGCATACCCGAGAACCTAAAGAGCATATGCGGTATAGAAAATGAATGAAAGAAATAAAGCTGGATTGGATTCAGCACAGTGGCCTTTATGTTTTTAAAATAAGCAATGTGGTTAGTTTAGAGCATGTTTTTGTCCCATGGGGAAGTTTATATTACCTCCATGTAGTATGTACCAATGTTTTTCAGTGTCTATTGTTGTCATTTTACTAATTATGTCGTGTCCTCCAAACACTATTTGTGAGTTGTTGTTTAATGAACATAATTATTGAGCAACATATTTGTATTTCTTGTATTTGTATTTCTCAAAAACATTAAGAAATTGAATTCAGGTTTGTGTTAAATAGCACAAAAAAAAGACCATCCACCTAAAGTTCATTTTTTATTAATTACCTTTTTGCTAGGTGCCCTTCGAATTGCCAAATGGCGGCCCTGGCCAATTGCACTCTACATAAATATATTGAAAAATGTTCACTTAATACATGGGATCGGTATTGGACGATCTAATCATGGATGATCGGTATCAGCAGCATAAAACGATGATCGGACCATCCTTAATAAAAAGCAATAGCAACAATACTTGCACATAACTGATTAAGAAGGGAATAGGTGACAGTAACGGAGTTAGAGGATGGGTGAGTACAGACACTTGCATTACACAGCTTCAGTATTTCCTATGTGGTTCAGGATTCTCTATCCTTACACTTTGTAAACATCAACTGCTTGCACTCTTGTACTGTTTCTCGAAATGGCTCGTTTTAGTGCTTTGTTTGAAGTCTTTACTGAATTTGACTCAGACCGAAAGGCACTCTCAGCTGAACGAATTTTTCCCGTAAGAAATAATGCAAATACAACGAATCTGTTCCAGACACCCATAAGTGTTAACGCGAAACAATGTTTTATAGCTTTACATGCAGATAACAATTGAAAATGCATGTAAATATCAAATATAAAATGACAAAGGAAAGGGTAACAGTGTAAGGCTTTGTAAAGCTGCCGTAGCACTGCGGGGATGAATCCCAAGGAAGTTGAGTCGTTTTTCTGCGATAAGCTGCTGATTCTGAACCGAAGATGAAGGTATTCTAGCGCATTTTTAGTCAATGAAATGACACTTTTTTGAGGCATTTTAAAGGAAGCTGAGATTCCCTTGCTGTCTTAGAATAATCTTTATTGCTCAAACCTCGTTTGTCGTTCGTTTTCCCACTCGCACATTCTGGAACAATCTTTATTGCTCAAACCTCGTTTGTCGTTCGTTTTCCCACTCACACATTCTGGAACGATCTTTATTGCTCAAACCTCGTTTGTCGTTCGTTTTCCCACTCACACGTTCTGGAACAATCTTTATTGCTCAAACCTCGTTTGTCGTTCGTTTTCCCACTCACACGTTCTGGAACAATCTTTATTGCTCAAACCTCGTTTGTCGTTCGTTTTCCCACTCACACGTTCTGGAACAATCTTTATTGCTCAAACCTCGTTTGTCGTTCGTTTTCCCACTCACACGTTCTGGAACAATCTTTATTGCTCAAACCTCGTTTGTCGTTCGTTTTCCCACTCACACGTTCTGGAACAATCTTTATTGCTCAAACCTCGTTTGTCGTTCGTTTTCCCACTCACACGTTCTGGAACAATCTTTATTGCTCAAACCTCGTTTGTCGTTCGTTTTCCCACTCACACGTTCTGGAACAATCTTTATTGCTCAAACCTCGTTTGTCGTTCGTTTTCCCACTCACACGTTCTGGAACAATCTTTATTGCTCAAACCTCGTTTGTCGTTCGTTTTCCCACTCACACGTTCTGGAACAATCTTTATTGCTCAAACCTCGTTTGTCGTTCGTTTTCCCACTCACACGTTCTGGAACAATCTTTATTGCTCAAACCTCGTTTGTCGTTCGTTTTCCCACTCACACGTTCTGGAACAATCTTTATTGCTCAAACCTCGTTTGTCGTTCGTTTTCCCACTCACACATTCTGTTGTGTTTCTACCTCTTCTAACGTTGTACGTTTGTGAAGTTTGTGAGTTGAGAAGTTGTTTTGAGAAGTTGTTCTGGCCTCCTATCACACCGCTCCTTGTTCTACTTGTCAAAAAGAGTCTTCAATGAAGGTCAAAGTGATGCTAAATGTGTATTTATCCATTTCATTTATGATTATTTTTTACATTAATTCTTACAGGGAAAAACAGCTTTGGTTTTCATATTTTTCGTTTTTCATTAGACTGGAACAGATTACGGGAAACTGAGATTTGACTGTAATCTGTTATTATGACCAGAATCATTTATTACTCATTCATTTTTGCCTTAGTATTTTTGGCAGGACGCTCTCACCTCCTGGAGTAACCAGATGGGCGTTAAGCAACAGCAGAGACAGAAATTTATATTCATTCTGACTTCGTGATACACGCATTATATTGATCTTCTCATTAGAAATATTAATAGATCCAATTCCAAACGGCATTTTTTTTTTGGTCAAGAAATAGCCACATCCTCTTTGGACGCTAAGTGACACTAGTGACGGACTCTAATTGAAAATGAAGAAATAATTACTGTCTTAAGAGTGATGGAGGACACACTAGAGACGCTCGGAACGTCCTCTGGGACAATGAGGCCCAGTGGGAAATCCTCCATTGTCAGGAGATCAGCACCCATTATGATCAACATTCATGTGTGTTTTGAATGATTTCTTAGGGATGTTACGTTTTAGCATCATAGAGAAATGTGCACAGGAACATTAGGTGTGCAAATAATGACTTGGGTGTTGGAATCCAGCAGTGGATTCCACTTTATAATTCGCTTTATATGCATTTGCATTGTTATGGCACAGAACACGAGCCTGTCCTAAACGTACCACAAATTGGTGCTGAATTTCCTGATATAAATTCGACTTTAAGTATTCACTGACCCTGATTTGAGTCCGATTGAAAAGGCAGCCTGGTGATGAACTGTGGACAAAGAGCAGGGACAGATTTCGGGAGAATGGAGTTGATGAAAGCCCTCCCTCCATCCATCTTGCACAGCAGACACTTGACGCACCCCTTTTCGTTTTCAGTTGAGTTTCGCCCCGCCCTTTATCTCCTGTGTCCAACAAATCAGCCCGACACCGACAAATCAAAATGCATATCCTGAACAGTCAATGTGCAATTCACTCCATGTTGTTCATCAGTTGAGGCTTCATGAGCTTGTTTGCCGATACAAAGTTTTCTGTCGATTTCTTGGGAAGAAGCGTGTGCATTTGTAGTCAGGAATAAAATGTGTACAGTGGAACCTTGGTTAGCGCCATTAATCCATAAAAAGGTCAGACTGAAGATATGTATTTGTTGCCAAAGACACAATGTGGCAGCGAGGTCAACACGAACACCACCTTCCAGTTATTTCTTGGACTCAACAATGTTTCTGACCTCAAGTCTCTGCTTTTCTATTGCTCACAGTTGTAAAATAGCCCACAGTGAGGCCAAAGAAAGTTGCAACTGCCAGCATTTTGGTAAAGAAGGCAAGAGAGAAACTCTATTGAATTTAAGAAATCACTCATAGCAAAACAGGAAGGTGGTGTCAGTGTTGATCTTGCTGCCACATAGATTATCCCTTACCTTCTGCATTTATATGGATGTAGAACTATTTATGCATGTAAAACCATAACTGTAAAACCATGAAAACGTGTTATTGAGACTTGTGTTATATTGACACATATAACACAAGTCATATGCTAACCGTGTTAGTTAGGAAAGAATTACAGAGTCAACCACTGATGACATCATACATGAGCGATGGCCGCTAACAAGGATGTTTTGTGATAAAAAAAACATTGAAAACACAATTGGACTCACGCAGAGTACTTGATACATGATAAGACATTCATGACACGTGTCATATTGCACGCTAACCGGAAAATGTTTGCAGGGTGAACGTTTTTTAACGTTAACCGAAACACATGCTAACCGAGGCAGCACCCTAACCGAGGTTCCAGACTGTTGGAAATGCTTTCTTACCAATAGCCAATAAACTGGCATTGCTAAGCACAACTTTGTTACCAATACTAATATTTCAGCGCCCTTGCAGAACCGGCACTCGCATTGCAAATTGCATACAGATATGGAGCAATACGACATTTCTATGCCAATGTTCTCAAACATGCCTGTATACATCATTTTCGAGTAGGGGATCTACAGTACTTACAGACGGCCTACAGATGTGTTTGTTGTGCGTCAACCGTGACTGTGACATGAATCTGCAGAAGGGCCTATCTGGTGGTGCATTCGGAGGACATGAGCGCAGCCTCAACAGGAGCAGACCGCCTCTCGCTTTGTTGTCTGCTGCTGCTACGAACACCAACAAAGCAGAACTTGCACACACATTCAAATACACACAAATATCTGCCTTTGAGCGCTGGCTGTGTCTTCGTGGTGACACACACACACACACACACACTGCTTACACAAATAGCCGCCTGGTTCTGACGAAAATATGTTTTGATGTGGAGAGGTTGTCACGACATTTGGTAAAGGAATAACAAAACCAGACATAAGTGATAAATTCATGTTTTTTTGTGTGGAATTTTCACAGAGAATAAACACCGCCATGACTGTTACCTTTACTTTGAAGAGCTTTTCTTCATTGGAGAGTTTATGGGATGTGAAAACACAGCTCCCATGTCACCTCT
Organism: Oostethus manadensis; assembly: GCA_024372805.1. Lineage (NCBI taxonomy): Eukaryota > Metazoa > Chordata > Actinopteri > Syngnathiformes > Syngnathidae > Oostethus > Oostethus manadensis. The sequence goes on along the minus strand of QODF01000033.1, from coordinate 3,989,462 downwards.
TTAAATAGTCATTTTGTCGCTACTACAACGTCATCGAACCTCGTTGACCTCAGGCAGAGAGCCAGGGTTGGTCTTCAATAGCCCGCCTTTACAAAGGCTAACAATAGGACCAAATGGCCCGTCTGTTTGCATCCACGACAACAGACCACCAGCATCCGCCATCCATCACAGTCAGAACAGCGCCTGCACTCTGCATGATCTGGACGACACGACTCACTATTTTCAGCGGCACATTTCGCCACCGAGTATTATGTAGTCAATCATGGCGCTCGGTGTGGTATTGTAGCCGCTGTGTTTCTCCCGGCATTGTCTGCCCTTGCATCGCTATCGGAGTCGGCGAGTACTCGGCAGTATACAACATTTGATTCCGGTCATCCCAAAATCAATAAACCGATCTATCACCTGATGCTGCAGCAAAGCCACCGGCAAACTGACCGAGGGCCTTACTCAAAGACAATTAGAGGCTTTTGTTTCACACCGAGGGGTCTTTTGTGTTCTGATGTCGCTGCGCACTGGAGAGAACATCATCAGTCATCCGTCTGAATGGTCCAAATTAGAGGCGGCATCTCTCTCTCTCTCCCTCTCTCTCCCACGCACACACACACACACACACACATATATATATACACATAACAAGTTGGAGGTTTGACCAAGGGACCTGGTCACGATGCTGCTTCTACAGTATAGGCCATTCTAACCCCACAATGATGCATCAGGTAATGTACACACGCCACACTGCCGCTGCCATAAAGTGTTCAACAACCAAAACTGCAAAGAACACGACACAGGGCACGCCATCAGTAAAGACATAATCTTCCTGCAAATGCCCAACTTTTTACTTCAAAATGTCTGCATCAGTCGTGTGAAGTCAAATGTTAAAGGAAAACTGCACTTTCTTGCCCATCCTCCACAATTCTTGTTAGACACGTCCCTTCTTTCTGTGTTCCAAAGATGTAAAAACAGCTAAAAATGTTGAGCGTGCGTGTAATGTGACACAACTACTCCGCCTATACAGTAAACCCGCTAACAATGCTGCATTTGCATAATCGGACGTGGTGTGGTGGGCTGTCACCACTGCAGCTGCGTTTTTTAGGGCCCAATGAAATCCGTTTAGATCTTTTCCCAAACTCAGTTTTAATTTTGAGAGATAGGGTGAGGAGCTCGGCCATCTGGGAGGAGCTCAGAGTAGAGCCGCTGCTCCTTCACATGGAGAGGAGCCCGTTGAGGTGGCTCGGGCATCTGGTCCGGATGCCTCCCGGGCGCCTCCCTGGTGAGGTGTTTCGGGCATGCCTGGTCGGGAGAAGGCCCCCGGGAAGACCTAGGACACGCCGGAGGGACTATGTCTCACAGCTGGCGAAAATCATAGGACCCTAGGTTTTATTTTGGGATTTGGAAACTTTAGCGCCAGGCATAGTGTTCGTGTGTATGTTGCGTCCATATGTTCCTATGTGAAATCAATGCGCCCAGGAAAGAAGGAAATGAAATGCTCAAAACAACCAAAGTACCACAAAATGCTGCGTGTATTACATGTTTTCATGAACGGGCCTGGACTACACGGTTACGGCATGGACATGCGGCGATAAAACGTTGTTTGAGGTGTTTTATTAGCAGGTTATCCAGGCTGAAAGGGTGTGCCCCATTACACTCATTAATTAGCTGCCTCTTTTTAGCTGTTTTTATATCTTTACAACTTAGAGGAAGATGTGTGTTCATGTCTCACATAAGGATTGTGGATGATTCAAAAAAAAAAAAAAAAAGTACAGTTTTCCTTAAAAAAGTTGAAGGATTCCCCGGACTTTTCAACCCCTGGGGCCCAACCTTCATGCCTGCATTTGTTGGGGTATCCAATATGGTACAGTCCGCAACAGTCCCAGTTTCCCTGACACATATCTTAGAATCAGGGTTGCCCCTCCCTGCACACAAAATACACAAGGGGGCGCATCACTACTGTGAGCCGTAGAACCCAAAGTCAGCCGTGGCAGGAGGGAAGAAACAGAGGAGTAATCATACATGTTTGTTGCCGCAAAGAAGAGAATACAATGGCGGATAGTACAGCTACTGCCTTTAAAAGGCAAAAGGCGCACATGTGATCCCAACCCCAAACTGATTTTTAAGTAATATTTTGCACTAAATTTCTGCCTAGGACCCCTCGGGCAGTATGAAATGTAAAAGGTCGTTGGGAAGAAAACAGGACAAATACTGTGGTCTCTTGCTGTGGTGCTAGGACAAAATCCCTTTACATGCCGCAGCTATTGCCATACCATCTTCCGGGTCGCACAAAAAAGGCAAGTCGGATCATGATTTACTTGAAGTGTGGCGTGGTAAACAGAATCCACCCCTTCTGTGGAAACATGGCTTCAAAGACTTCAATAACAGTACCTACTGTATGTTATTTTCGTGTGCTGGTTAAATGAAGCCTTTAATTCCAGTATTTGGAAAAAGTTACATCATGCACTTCACAACGGGTCATTTTCGATGGAATAGAAATTAATAGAGTCTGGACTGTCTGATTTCTCCGGTCACGGTCAAGAGGACTTCACACTTGTAGAGTTGACACCCCTGAACAATCCCCACGCCTGCTCTCGGGCTCTTGTACGTTTTAGTGTCTTTCACAAGGCTAGGACTGAATTATGACATGGCTGACAGCGTTTGATTCCCTTCCCAGGAGCCTTGAAAGTGCTCCATTAGAGTTATTGCTGTCGGGATGGTGCGCCAACGCTTGCAGCCTGTCACTATTACCCACAGACTCACCTGCTGGGCATAATCTGTCCTGCTAAAATTAAGCCAAGTTGAAATCAAACACTAGAGCCGATGCTACCCAATGTGGCGCCCCAGGCGAGATTTTATACAGCGAGGCCTGCACTGGCGATTTGCATACGCTTGCAAAAGAGATTACCCTATTTACATGTTTAACAAATGACTACATCTAAAGTACATAACGCATTTTCAAAAACCTCTAAATAGGTGAATAAATAATAATACATTAGATATACACCACAATCAACATCAAACTGCATAAAATACCTGCACACAACCATATGCAAAAATGACGAACGTTGGGAGATTTGTTTTTCATTACAGTATTTTTAGTAGTATCTTTCGGGCGTTACCTTACATTTGAATCAATGTGAGCTTTTTCATTTTAACAGTCAATAGTAATTACTAGTTTTAATATAATCACAGTGAATGTAATTTTTTTGTCTCCAATGGGCTGTCTCAATCACTGAGAAATTATTCGGGAAACAGAATTTCTTTTACCTTTCTACCCCGTTTTGTGAAGAAAATACTGCTGGATATGCTTTAAAACAATCAGAGCTAAGGCTTTAGAAGAGGGTGCCAAAGTTACAATTACAAATATCCAATTCCATATATTATACTTTTATGAGGGAACGTCTGACGCAGTGTGGAGAAGGTAGACAGACCACAAGGGCCTAAATACAGAGCTCTAATCTTAGAATAGTGCCTCAGTCAAAACAGTCCATTCTCAAAAGACACGCAAAACTGACAAATCATAAACCAAAACAAGAGTCATGAAAGCAGTCCGGTGCGGTAAATCACAAGAGAATCCTTTTATTTTCATTCGTTTATGTTGTTTTTCTGAAGTGGAAACAAAGCTGGAAGGAGGTGTGTGTGCGAGGGGCAACCAAGGCAGAACAGTGACATTCACGCGTTGCGACGTGGCGATGCTGGCAAGGTGGCCTCCCTGCTGGGAGGCCAAGCTGCTATCTCAGTTGGCCTCCGTTTCCAGGTCGCAACCCTCACAGGCACCGGCATTATTGTGTCACAGCGTGGTTCCACGACCCAACCCTGGCCTGGACCAGAGAGGCCATTGTCCAACGGTGAACTGTGGCTTTGCGATTACACACACAGGCATAATGATCCGCCCTGGCAACTTTCATAACGACCATCTGTCTGACTTTGCCACGGCTCTGGCGCTGGCTCATCTAGCATGCCTTGACACGTGTGAGTTAATGGGACCAAATGGAGAGCAAGAGGAACAAAGCACTCTCAAATTAAAGAGTGCCCTATTTGAAAGAAATACAGCAAAGAAAAAAAAGGGAACACTTGACAACAAACAAAACTCAGTGGTTTGCCGTCAGGGCCAGCAAGGCGTTCTCTGCTGGCCTAATCACTATCAGAAGCATTGATCTACAACTAATAGTATTTTTCCACGAACTTGTACTCAGATCTTCTGAAAGGCTATTATCTTCAGTTTGTAGTGCGTCTCATGGCTGCGCTGCTTCCAGTACATGCATGTGTGTTCCATTCCATTCCATTACCAGTCCGAGTTCAGCTTCTACGTGTTGCCTTCAGACGTCACACCCGAACAGCAATGGAGCAGTTTCTTCAACCCGTCAGATTTCAGATTCAGCTCACGAGACCAGCTAGCTCGCCCACAGTGACGTCGGCATTTAGCCGTCCTTTTGACTCTTTTCGTGTCTGAAAGCTTATTCCCTAACACTCAAAGTTACCAGCACCCTTGAAAGCATTATAATTTGAACGAAACAGCCCTTAAAGGAGTCTGTTCCAACGTAAAGACACGAGACAGACAGGGTGTTTTTTGGCATTTTGTGTGTGTTACATGAACAAATCAGTGAGTTTATATGTAAATTTTACATATACAGTAAGTCTGCTTGGGAGGGGGTTTGTTTGCCACTTCCATTGGTATTCATCCCCTATTTTGTAATGCCATGCATTCTTATATTACGCTTCTGTATACTACTTATGTTTTATATAATTGTGACATGAGTGTCCGTATAAAGAGGTGGATGGTAGCACTTTAGTCCCCACTGACGGCCCAGGTACCGAATGCACCGCCCGCCATTGCAAAATGTAAATCAGTCTAAAACAAATTACGGACAGTGGAAACTACTGGAGCCGCACGGTGGCTGAGTGGTTAGCACATTGGCCACACAGTCAGGAGATCTGGAAGACCTGGGTTCAAATCTCCGTTGGGCATCTCTGTGTGGAGTTTGCATGTTCTCCCCGTGCGTGTGTGGGTTTTCTCCGGGTACTCCGGTTTCCTCCCACATTCCAAAAACATGCATGTTAGCTTAATTGGCGACCCTAAATTGTCCATTAAGTATGAGCGTGAATGTTTGTTTGTCTATATGTGCCCTGCGATTGGCTGGCGACCAGTCCAGGGTGTACCCCGCCTCTCGCCCAAAGCCAGCTGGGATAGGCTCCAGCATCCCCGTGACCCTAATGAGGATAAGCGGCATAGAAAATGGATGGATGGATGGAAACTACTGGAAACGGTTAAGGAACAAATGATCTAGAACAAATGTTGACATTGAACAAACGACGACATCCCGAAGGTCAACTTCTGACTGGTAGGAAGTGGATCTCTTGCTTCGTGATGCCAAAGGCCTGAGGTCGCCGGGGGCGGGGGCGGGGGCGGCGTGTGTGGCTGGAGCAAGCGGGATGCGACATCACAATTAGATACATCTTCGCCTGTCAAATGTGCTGGCTTGGGTTGGCTTATCACCCAAAGACCAATGACACCTAAAACACTGACCTTGATGCTTTCCGGTTACCCGAAGACATTTTCTTTCGCATGCAAACACTCAGCCTTTGTTATTCCATGTGCTCGAATCAATTCTCTGCCCCCGGAGCACCCGAAAGGCTGGGCCTTTTCCACGATGCAGAAGGGAACCTGACACAGCTGGTGATGGAGCCTCTTTTGATTGTAGCATTCATTCCAAAGCGCCTGCTATCTATCTAAAGCAGATTAGGCTCATACAGTAGTTGTTGTCGCTGACAGACAAACAAACGCTGGCAAAGATGTAACCTCCTTGGCAAATTTAACAAAGATTTTGAACGTGCTATTTTTTCTTATGTCTAGACCACAAAAATGCCTCAGTGTTGGCTGTGACAGTTTTGCACAGTTTTGCCCATATAAATTCCCAGGAAACCCAGAATGAGCGCTACCTCCCCGGCTTGTACGTGAACACATCATGATTCCTGACTATGTGTCTCTTCCTTGTTTTTGTCGGCTTCCTCAAAGATCCTGTTTTGGGAACGACTATGACTTCAAACGTGAATGGAGCCCCAAAACGGGGCATATGATGAAGCTTGAGAGGAACATCACGGGAAATGTTGCTATCACAACTCTCCGCACCCCTGTTTTCCCTTCTCCTTCCTTTGCACATGGTGCATTCTCTAGGAGCTGAGAAGCCATTGGGAAAGTGACTGAACCGTGACCACAGGCTGATGCTTCCCACATCTCTCCTTCTCTCATCACGCCCTTCCCACTTTACACCCTCCATTTTTCTCAGCTAACTTCACACTACCGCTCCAACAACGTCAACAAGTACTTGGAAGGACCTCTTGTTGCAGCTTGTGTATGATTTTAATTTGATGGCAACTCAATTCCTGGCTTAAAATTATTGATCCTTTTTTCAAAATTGGGTGCATATGGATTAGTGTACACATTCAACATACAGTATTTTTTTTTTCTATCTGGCATCGCATTTTATGTGGTTTATCTTCTTTTTACCCCAAATCCATTCTGCACAATCGGTGACCAAATTAGCACAGATGGGACATTTTCTGTCCTTTGGAAAAGTTCACTTGACGGAATATGGCCTCCAACCATTTCATTATCACAAAACTGCTTTACCACACAAAAAGTTGAAGTGGTAAAGTTTTGGGTTCTTCTTCTTCTGCACCACTCCATTTGAAACCCTTTCGTTTAGAATAAATCGGAGGACAACTAGTTAGCTCAAAAACCATCCTATGTTTAAAGTTCTCGCAGGGATCCCCTAGCCTGTGCATTGCAGTTGCACATGAGTTGTAAACAAAGAATGAAAGAAGTGCAAAGGTGACTATGGGTGTGTTATAATAGCAACAGTGGTGAAAAACTGTATTTAGAAAGTCATAAACAGGTTTTCTATGCTCTAAATACTAAAATATTCCATTTAATATTAATGAATCCTACTTCATGGAAATGCGCCCGAGGTTGGGTATGGAACCAATTAACCGCAATAAACGAGGGACTGTGTATATATTAGGGATGCAAGGACCCCGTTTTATGCTGCTGATTCCGATCATCCATGAGTGCCCTATGGGGGGAAAGTTATGTTGTTAAGTTGATTTAATTGACTCAACATATCATTGGACAATTTTGCCCAGTATTTCATAAACTTGCTACAAAATCCTCAACAAACTAGTTTGTGTTTAAGGAAGACATAGTCACCAGTGCAATTTTAATTGAGTTATTCATGTAAGTTATTTTTATTTTGTTTGCACAGTTACACAGGATGGTGCACAAAGCACTCTTACTTTGAAGGCTGGAAGTGTGTTGTGTGTTGAAGTTGTCTCTTGACTGTTATAGGTATAAAAGTGCATCTGGCTTCTGTGGCTTCCGTTCTTATTACATTTAGACATTTGACGATGTAAGCAGACATCCTAAAACGCTTGTTTGCGTTAACAAGCATAAACAACACAAAACATAAACACATAAAAACATTCCTATACAGCCGAATGTGAGTCAAAAACACACTCGCTAACACACCCACAGTAGCATGCGCTGCTAAAATAAATTAACCCCGCTAGCTTCCATTCGCTCTCCATTAGATGAGTTTCTACATTTTCTTAACCTTTGCCGGTGTTCCAGGTCGCCATTTCTGCAGTTTCTGTAGTTTGTGAAAAAGATGCCGCCACGACTGAGCAGTCCACTTGGAAAATATTTCCCCATGCAACCATTCCTCCTCCTCACAATGACAGCATTTCAGGATTCCATTAAAGCTGAAACCATAGGCCCTACACTTCACTGCACACACCGCACTCGGCAGGCAGCAATAATACAAGCCACAGGTGATCATTTTCTGTGATCGGCTACGAAAGGCATTTATCGACATATGACGATCACGTTTTTTGCAAGAATTTACATTTTGCGTTGTTGCATCTTCAGTATGATGTTCTAAGTAGAGCTTAAAAATACAATAAGAAAAAATGGGAGTGAGATTAACAACCATTAAAATGAAATGGGCTGATTAAAGACAAAACTGTAGCTCCAAAAATCTGAAACCCGCCTAAAACACACACACATTTTTTCAAAAAAGGACTTGAATGTGTAGCTGCGCCATTCTTGTTAATCACCTCAAAAATTGGTTTCCAGTAGGATAGTGGGAATGTTGCTTCAGGTGGTGAAGATGGCTTCACAGAGGACATTGAAAAACCATCATGACACATGCCAATTGACACCCCTGCACTACCTGAAGCTCTATTATTCCACTGAAGGAAAAGGAACCCCAGATGATGGCGTGCCCTTCACTATGCCGTGAAATCTTTCCTGTGGGGAATGTCTTTGTCATGCCTTTAATATTGGAAGCCAGGACCATCTGAGGATCATCCCCTGTCCTGGCAGACAGCCAATCGGATCCTTCGACACAGAGTTGGTAAGGATTTTTTTTGGACTTTTTTGTTCCATAACAGTCAGGATCCTTTAGAAAGTTTTCAAATTACATCATCAGCGATGGCATGCTGCGAGAGGCCTTGCTTATGCAGCTCAACAATCCAACAGTCAAAAAGAGAAAGAAATTCTTCCTGCGGCAGCAAGAAATCATGCAAGTGTGAATACCTAACAGAAAATTACATTGGAATCCACATTTTTTTTATTGTTTTTAAAGGTTGCGGTCTTCAACATTTCACTCTTAGGGTTGTTAGAAATTCATTGCTTACCCCCCAATAAATTGTCGTACACCCATTTCTTCTTTTTGCATTTTTAGGTTCTACTTAGAGCCGCCTTAAGATGCATCTTTTTCAGCTGGTCTTAAAATTTTCATCAGGAGTGCATATACGACACATTTTTTGAATGAGCTTTACAAGAATCTTTTATTCTATGTATATATTGAAATTCTTAGTTGTGGGTGAAATCGAATTTCTGTGGTAATTGTTACATTGCAGTACAGTAATGACACAAATTAATCTTGGATAACATTTAGACTTTTCTTGACTGATGATTTTATCTTGGATATTAGGGGGAAAAACACACAAACTTACTAGGAAACACTTAAGGGGGAAAGAAGGACACAAACCGTCACATAATATCATGGTTTTATTGAGTGGCTCTGATATTAACAGCAGCTGCATGTTGTAAAATCAATTTCCGTGGAAGTCATTATTGATAAGCCCTATGCAAAAAAAAATTATGCAAAAAATGCACGCATTTTTTTTTTTTTACTCAGACAATATTGACTAAGTGCAGGAACTTTGAAAACCCAATACATATTACTAACTTACTCGTCTACCACCATCATGCACGTTATTAGCTTTGGAAGTGCCTTGAATATATTCCTTTTAGCTTCTAACACACACCAGCTTTGAAGCAAGATCCTAGGCTATAGCCCATGAATGAAACGTATGCATTTGTTGTATAAATTCATGTTGTTCAACATTTGAAATTAAAATTTAAAATCAAATGTAATAATTAATACAAGTGCAGCATGCTGGCAAACGAGGTTAGCACAAGCACCTCACAGCATGAAGGTTGTGGGTTCAGATTTCAGCATTTGCATGTTCTTGCCGTGCTGTGTGGGCTTCCTCGACGTTTCTTCCCACACTTTAAAAAAACATGCATGTGATGTTAATAGGAAACTCCAAATTGTAAACATGAGTGTGAATGCTTGTTGCCGGGCGACTAGACCAGGTCAGTTGCATTGACTCTCCAAGTCAGTTCACCCGTGCCCGTAAACAGGTAAAAACCTGTAATTAAAAACATTAATTCCCAGTTATAAGAAACTGAAAACAATCCCTTTTGGCTTAGTCCAGCCACAATAACCGGTAACATCAGCAACTTGTTAGCACCTAAAAACATTGCCAAAACCAAGAAAATGGTGCCTAAGCTAGATTTAGAGAGATTCATGACTAAAACAGCTCCAGTAAATCTAGAATCCTGCTGCTCGAGTCCTGACTAGAACCAGAAAATATGACCATATTAGTCCAGTGCTCAGGTCTCAGCACTGGTTTTTTGTCGCTCAGAGAATATACTTTAAACCAGCTCTGCTTGTGTACAAGTCAGTACAAGTAAGCTGGGAAATTCTGAAACTGTCCTCCAGAAGATGTGTGACCATCCTCAACTTTCGCAATGTTCAGATGCAGGCTGACAACACGTCCATTCATTTGTATATCATACATTATGTATTTGATTACAGTATTTTATCTGTACTTCACTTTTCATTCAGTTTGTTTTGTTTCAAGGAATGATTTTATGTAGCAATTTTAAAATTATTTTACCTTTCTTTTCTGGAAAGCACTTTGAATAACCTTGTGTACAAATCGTTTTCTATAAAATGCCTTGAAATTCTACCATCATCTACGCATTATTTTATTTCTCACAATGATTGCTGCACTTGAACTTGAATGCATTTTCTTCACTCTTATGGATGCATTAGAATAGGGCTGCAAATAACGATTATCCTTATAATCAATTAATCTGTCTATTATTTTTTCGATTCATCGATGAATAGGATTAAACAAAAAACTTCTTTATTCAGAAAACTAAAATAACTGACAGTGCAAATAAGTTGACAAACATCATGTTGACTCTTGAATATGCTGTTCAAATAATGTTAAATAATACAAAATGTAAACATTTGTCAAATTGCTCCAGTAAAACAAGAAATGTACACAAAAATACAAACAAATGTATGCTATACGCCTCCAAAATATGTGTTGTACTTTTTTCATATAAAGTGGAAAAATTGTATTTTTTTCTTTAAAGGATATAAGTTGTTGTTGGAACAATGATAAATGTAAAAAATGTAAAAATCAGAAAACCCAGTAACAGAATTTGTTTCAACATTTGTATATAACTGTAAATGTGGAGAACAAGTAAACATGAGCACTATCACACACACTCACTGATGCACACACTCTGAGATGCACTCACTCACTCTCGTCCGTCAAGAACTTTGCATTGCAGTGCAAAAATGTTTGCATGTTAACATGCTCCTGGTTAAGGCTGGCTCTTTATTTTTTTAAGTTATGTTTCCTGCTGCGGAGAACAGACGCTCAGAGGGTGTTGAAGTACCAGGAATGCATAAGTACGACTCGGCTAGCCCGGCCAACATACGATATCTGTCTCTGTTAGTCTTCCACCAACGCAATGCATTTTCTTCCTTGGTAAGGTTCTTTTCTTCAAAGTATGCAAGGACTTTGTTTCGCACTTGTGTATGAACATCCTCCCCTTTGCTTGCTCTGTCCTCGCCTTCACTATCAGAACCATAGAGTGAATTCAGTAGGGTGGCAGGGAGTGTTGATCCAGCAGCTGGAGTATTGGTGGAGGTGCAACTGCAACTGCCAAGCTGCTTCACATCCATCTCCTTTTTCTCTCCAAGTGCCATTGTTTGCACTTTGGTTTGGACATGGAGGACTTCATCAGGTGAAAGAAACTTAAGTCTCCTAAACCTCGGGTCAAGGGCTGTTGCAAAAATCACAGTGTTAGGTGTTGTATCTGAGAAAGCAGTTTCCCCTTTGCATTGCTCCTGTAGCTGCTCTGTGGCCGGAAAGCCCGGAGTGGGGCTGACTCCAAGGCAGCGCTCTGGCTGGACTTCAATAGCCCGTTCACAAGTGGAGGTATGGCCGGTATTGTTGTGTATTTCTGTCCACTCATGAGCACTGTGGCACATTCACAAGGCCTGAGAGCTGCTGAAAGCTCTCCTAGCAGGGTCCGCTGTTCTGGTTTCAAATCCAAGTACCTTTTGCCGCTCTGTGTGACAGAGCTGTCAGACAATGTTGCTGTTACAGGCCACCTTTGCTCAAGCAGTCAGTTGATCATGTAGAATGTACAAGGCTGAACAAGGCTTGAACAAGGCTGTGGCCATTTGTTGTTGTTGTTTCTCTTTCAGCTTAGTGCAATCCAGCTCACTTTTCTCAAAATGCTCTACTAGGCGTTTTGCAGCCTTGATAGCTTTTTCAATGCTTGGATGCTTCAACGTAGCATTGATGACAAGTTCCAAGGTGTGGCCACTGCAACGCACAGACGACCGCCTGTGCTTGTCCATCAGGATGTTTTGCTGCAGCCACAATGTTGGCACAGTGGCATGGTGGTGGGGCGGACTGACTGCGTGTCCCAGTCATCTGTGATGTAGTGGCAGGTAACCCCAAGGTAGGCTTCATTGGCTACACTACATCAGCAGTGAGAGCAGGTTTGCTGTTGCTTGCGTTAATTGCACTCGTCACTTCCTTGAAAGTCTCTTCATATTTTCTCTCTACGAGTTTTGTAAAATGTGTCCTTGGGGGACGAGTGTAACCTGGATTAAAGGTGCGGATCATTGTAGTGAGGCCTTCGTCTTCAACCATTCAGTCACAATCATGTTGCGGATGCTCTCAGTCAAGACAGCTGCTTGCTGTGGTGTGCATGTCTTTCTCATCATGATGAAGCGTGTCATTGTTTGCTTTTTTGGGTTGTTTTGTGAAGCGTGAAGTGCTCCCAAACTTTTGAAGACTTCGGTCTAACGGTTTTCTCCGTGCCCAGCATGTTTCGTTTCTTTTTCTCTGAAAACACCGCCTCCGTTCTGACTCCACCTCGCTCCTTCGAACTCGCTCTGCAGGGGGATTTTTTTTGTTTTTGGTTAATCGATAATGACATTTGTTGCCAGCATTTTTAATTATGGATTGTTATCGATTTTATCCATCCGTTGTCGCAGGCCTACACTAGTGGTCATATTCAGGAGCCAGTGCTCTACCATATTATGATGGCCCCTTTTAATGTGTACCAGAGAGAGGGGTGTGAGGTAGACAGGATATGATATAATCCAAATAGGAGAAATGGTTAAAATTACCTTCTCTCCCAAATAATACTGTAAATTGAAGCTGCTCTATTGGTGTTTGTATCATCCGCACAGCGTTTTATTGCTGTGGAGAACTTCTCTGTTTCGAGAGGCGGCTCCTTGCGCTCTTACTAAAGGATATCCTGATAAAAAGGTAGAGTAGTCGGGAAAAATAGGGAAGGGGGGCGTAGGATGAGAGGAGATACGGCACAGAGAAATTTCATTTCCTGCCCTGAACACAAAAAATAGTATCAGCTAAGAAAACCTGGCGGAGAGATGGGATGTTTCCCCCTCTAATATTGATAACCATTTGTTCATTTCCTGACAACAACAGGGAGAGAAGTGCAAGAGTCTCCTTTGAAATGGAATTATGCCGAGTTTTCACCTTCTCGTTTTGTTCTGCAGAGGGACGGGCGTCATGGGCAGCCTGCAGCAATGGCCCTAATCACAGAATCAGTTATTAGTTGAGGGACCACTGCTGTGGGATGAAAAGAGGGGTCAAATTCTCCTACGTTTGTGTCGCTTAGCTTTTCTCCACCAGGTCGCATTTGCATTTTAATGGAAGGCTTTTATAGACTTCTCTGTGGCGTTCGCCGCACCACAAGTGGCATCATTAAGTCAACTAAGCCGGATTAGTGGCGATACTGCGGTCAGATATCCATACACCATAACAGAAACCAGGCTCTCTCCTTCAGGATTAGACACAGACTTTTAAAAAAAAATGAAATGGAGGAGGGCTTCTTTTTTACAACTCTAGACGACAGGTACTTGATGTATTCCTTGTTAAAGTGGCTCATTTTCAGTTCGAGGGCCCCTCAGCTCACACTCCAAGGCCAGTGATATGAGACACAAACCTGTAAATAGCAGTATTTTTTACCGATCCCCAAGACTGAGGATCAATTCCCAATAAAAAAAAAAAAAAAAGCTCACTCGCCATAATTTTGTGCTTGTTCATCAAAAGCAGTTAGAAAACCGCAACTCCGTTTAAACCAAACTAAATCTACAAACTTAGTAGTTAAGCTAGACTGGGAGCATCTCATTCCTCCTGCTTTCCAATTAACCTTTAAAACGGTCCAACCTTTGCACGGAAGGACGCGGATCAATGCCCACAATGATACACATCTGCACACCACCAATAACGAACTGAAAAAGTGGCTTTGTAAACGCTGCATAAATACCAACTAATGGGTATTTGCCATCAGTCCACAGGTTCTGTGCGTGCCAGGTGCAGATAGAAAGCGCAGAGTTGGTGAAGCGTTTGAAAGTTGTGCAATTTGGGATATAAGGTCACACTGACCATGAACTGCCCAAAGCAGAACACATGCTGTGAATGGGGAGATGGTGTCCTTTACCAGTTGTCTCATATAGTTAGTGAAACATGCAGGCACCGGAAAATTGTTTTATTAAGGGCTTCAGTGCACCTTGATTTAGATTCAACAAGGCTTTGGAACTGTGCCCTCCAGATGGAAGACAGGAATACCCATTAGGATGCCACCTTAGGACAGAGGGACCCAAACCAAAAAATGTAAAGACTGGGACAAATCCCGGTTAAATAAAACTCCTGCAAATAATTGTTATATAATTTGTAACACAATAAGTTCTGGGATACTATTCAACCTGTGGTTTGTTTTGATTTCACGTACCATCATTTCTGGTGTTTAAGCCGCACTCTCCAAATTGTAAACAGATTGGTGAAGAACAGATGTGTGCATATATAAGATGCACTGGACTATAAACCGCATGTGTCCACATTATAAAATGACAGATTATAAAATGACAGATATAAGTCATATCAATAAGTCCTTAAGGACTTGTGCGCACTATATAATGCACACAATAATACAATGCGATATATAATATCGTATTGGAACTTGTCTTTAATATTTCCTAGTTACCATTTGAGTGTTAAATTGCTGTGTTATGAGTTTAGTGTTCCTTGTGGGATGACACCATGAGTCAGACTACTATACTGAGCAATGACCTCCTCCGATTTCCAATGTGTTGACAAGCTTGTCAACCAGCCGCGTCCCGATCCAGACGATCAAATCGGGACATCCTGCCATCCTGACATAGTGCCTATTAAAGGAAATAATGATAATAATGGATGGATGTTGGGGGACTGTGTTGGTTGACACGCCTCTAAAACATTGCATGGAAGTCAGGAACAGTACCTCTGGACTAGCAGACCGGCGTGGTGGTCCCCATTTTTAAAAAGGGTGACCGGAGGGTGTGTTCCAACTATAGGGGGATCACACTCCTCAGCTTTCCTGGGAAAGTCTACTCCAGGGTGCTGGAGAGAAGGGCACCACCGTTAGTCGAACCTCGGTTACAGGAGCTGCAATGTGGTTTTCGTCCCGGTCGCAGAACACTGGACCAGCTCTACACCCTTGCAAGGGTACTCGAGGGTATGTGGGAGTTTGCCCAACCGGTCTACATGTGCTTTGTAGACCTGGAAAAGGCATTCGACCGTGTCCCTCGTGGTGTCCTGTGGGGGGTGCTCCGGGAGTACGGGAATTGATGGCCCGCTACTACGTGCCATTCGGTCCTTGTACAATCGAAGCAGGAGCCTGGTTCGCATTGCCAGCAGTAAGTCGAGCTTGTTTCCGGTGAACGTTGGCCTCCGCCAAGGCTGCCCTTTGTCACCGATTCTGTTCATAATCTTCATGGACAGAATTTCTAGGCGAAGTCAAGGCGTTGAGGGGAATCCAGCTGGGTGACCTTAGGATCTCGTCTCTGCTACTTGCAGACAATGTGGTCCTTATGGGCTCATCAGGCTGTGACCTTCAGCGTTTACTGGAGCGGTTTGCAGCTGAGTGTGAAGCTTCTGGGTTGAGACTCAGCACCTCCAAATCCGAGGCCATGGTTCTCAGTCGGAAGCGGGTGGACTCACTCCCAACCCTTTTGCCTCAGGTGGAGGCAAGACCTCACCTATGGTCATGAGTTATGGGTCGTGACCAAAAGAATGAGATCGCGGATACAAGCGGCGGAAATGAGTTTCCTTTGTAGGGTGGCTGAACTCACCCTAAGAAATAGGGTGAGGAGCTCGGCCATCCGGAAGGAGCTCAGAGTAGAGCCTTCACATCAAGAGGAGCCAGTTGAGGTGGATCGGGCATCTAGTCCGGATGCCACCCGGTCGCCTCCCTGGTGAGGTGTTTTGGGCATGCCCAGCCGGTAGAAGGCCCCGGGGAAGACCTAGGACACGCTGGAGGGACTATGTCTAACAGGTTGCCTGGGAATGCCTTGGTGTCCTCCCGGTGGAGCTGGTAGAGGTCACTGAGGACCGGGAAGTCTGGACTTCCATACTGAAGCTGCTGCCCCCGCGACCCGGACGGATAAGCGGAGGAAAATGGAATGGAATGGAATGAAAATGATAATATTTGAATGCTAAATATTTATTTATCTTATATTTGTAAAATATTTGTTCTAGTTGAGAGATATGAGATATGTTTTGTAGTGAATTTAGAATAGTGTCACCGTTTGTCAGACACCTTAAAAAACAAAAACTTATGTTGCACTAAAACTATTACTGTTTAGTCAAATCATGCAGGAGTAAATACTAAATTGTCCATAGGTATGAATGTGAGTGTGAATGTTTGTTTGTCTATATGTGCCCTGCGATTGATTCAGGGGTTGCCCCAGCAAATCAATTGCCTGCATCTAAGCCTGTCTTCTGCATCCTCTTCTCTCGCTCCAAATACCATCTTGTAGCAGGTTCGATCAGAGGTATTGGGAGTTAAATAAATCCAAATAGAAGGCGAAAAAACCACAGGTATTTATTTAAACACCAAGCCAAAATAAAGACAGACGTCTGGGCTAATTACCTTTCCCTGCCAGCACAGAAACTACATGAGACTTACGACAGCAGAACACCAACGAGCAAAGTATCTCTCCCTGCCCAGCTTTTTTATACTTTAGGATGCCGTCATCTTCTCCGCCTTCGCCTTGACAACAGTTCTTTGTTCGTTGTGTGCATCAATCATCTTTCCTTCCCCGGAGCATTCGACGATCGAGCCAGTCCCGGTGTTATCTTATCTGCGCTTCCCTCCTCTTCTCACGCTCTGCAGTTGCCGACCTTGGTGTTGCCTTGTCTTGCTTCTCATGGTAGCCGAAGATGTTGATATCGTGGGCCCTTGATGTTCCAACAATGTTCTCTCTGTTTTGTTGTTCTGTTTCTGTGTTTGTGTGTGTGTGTATGCTCAACCCTGTTGTGTGCGAAGTTAGTAGTCATATTACCTTCAATCCAAAAACCTCCTCTTTGGTCTTCCTCTAGGCTTCCTGCCTGGCAGTCCAAAGGTCAGCATCCTTCTACCAATATATTCACTATTTCTCCTCTGGACATGTCCGAACCATCTCAGTCTGGCTTCTCTGACTTTATCTCCCAAACCTCTAACATGTGCTGTCTCTCTTATGTACTCATTCCTGATCCTGTCCATCTTGGTCACACCCAAAGAGAATCTCCACCTTCTTTATCTCTTCTCCCCGTAACCTCACTCTTTCACTTTGGTCCCTCTCATTCACAAACATGTACTCCGCCTTGCTATGGCTAAGCTTCATTCCTCTCCTTTCCAGGGCAAACCACCACCCCTCAAGCTTCTCCGCCACCTGTTTCCTGCTCTCCCTACAAATCACAATGTCATCTGCAAACGTCATAGTCCATGGAGATTTCTGTCTAACCTTGTCCGTCAGCCTGTCCCTCACCTTGGTCTCAGAGCTGAATAATAATAATAAAGAAAATAAATACAATTTGATTTTTTTGTCTTTGCTTCATCCTATTGGTTATTATAATTATAATCATGGTTGTATCGTGAATCGTATATCGTGTCGTTGCCTGGGATTCTCAGCTGTGGTAAATCATCTGATCCAGATGTTCATTGTTGATTAACTAGTAAACCAAGAAATAATTATTAACTGAATGTGAGTCAAGCATTTTGGTAAAATTCTGAATTATACACATTTTTTAAAGGTGTACAAGTCATTGTAGACGATGTTTCTCAGTAAGTGGGTGTCCCTTCAGGTTAAGACTGATAACCATCAGTGATGGTTTAATCTGACAGGCAAGGTCATGTTTTACAACTAAATGTATACTGTGTACTTTGGATGCACACTGACCAAACACACAATGGCCAAAAAAAAAATAGATGTCACTTGTACATGTGCAAATATGTGTGTATGTGTGCATTGCTTCTGTGCAGTGATGAGCTGCCCGTCACTCAGCAGGCATCTGGCTGTGGAGGTCACACCCCGATAGTTTCAGGAAGAAGAGATTATGCATTAGGTGTGTGTGTGTGTGTGTGTGTGTGTGTGTGTGTGTGTGTGTAAAAAAGGAGGGGAAAAAACAGATTATGCATTGTGATATCAGACTAGGTTAACATAGCAGACTGTGTTTGCATACAGCGGTGCCAGCGCATCGCAGGTTTAGCTTTAATCCCCACGCACGGTGAATTCTCACCGGCTGATTTGGCACTTTTTCAGAGTATTAGGTCACCAGGCGAGGAAGCTTTGTTTACCTAAGAGGAAAGTCATCATGTTTTTACAAAATTCCAACTAAACTCCATTTTCCTTTCCAGAGAATTACTCTTTTGGTTTACTTGAGTGACACTGATGTACCATTCATCCCATTGAGCCGCACTATAAAAGGAATATGGTACGCTACTTTTGGCTTTGCTGGAGCCTATCCCAGTTGACTTCGGGCGGGAGGCGGGGCACACCCTGGACTGGTCGCCAGCCAATCGCAGGGCAGACAAACAAACATTCACACTCTATTGGACAATTCAGAGTCGTCAATTCACCTAACATGCATGAAACCGGAGTACCCGGAGAAAACCCACGCATGCACGGGGAGAACATGCAAACTCCGCACAATGGAGATTCGAATTAAGATCTCCTGACTGTGTGGCCAAGATGCTAACCACTCAACCACCGTGTGGGCCCAAGTCAAATACAGTAAAGTTATGTTCATGCTCTGCTGAACGAGTTAATGAATTTAGCTGTCAAGATGTAGGATTATATCTCCAAGTTCAACAGAAGGTGATTGTACTTTTACAACAAAGCAATAAGAGATTTTCCTGGATAGGAAGGATTGGGCACAAGCACTTTGTATACAAGTAAAAGGTGGGTTTTTAAATGTTTATCAGTTTCCAACCAGAATGCTGTGCCTCACCAGCCATGACTGCCACAGCATTTCACTGATAGTTCGCTACTAAAAAGTTTCCTGCGATGTTCCACGGTGTAACAGGCTGCTGCGTGAAGGCTGAAACATTGCTGACTTTCACAGCGTACCTGTAGAGTCCAATCTAGCACATGTAACGAGCACTGAGTGATGCTCGCTAAATCCAGGAAGGTAGACGGTGGAGGAAATTAACAACATTGAATAATATTAAAATCAATAGGAAAAACGTACCTTGATTAATGGTCTCTCAAAAAAGGGCTAAATTAAAGTTGAAAACTTTTTGCACACGTTATTAACCCCCACATTCTGTAAATCACTTAAAAAGCTGCGGGGTTTATTTCCCATTTATTTGACAATGCGAGTACGGTTTGTGCTAATTATGCGTTGGTTTCGAAAAGCCATTTTCTGTTAGAGTGCACAAATCCATTACAGAGCCCCTCTTACCTCGTATAATGGAGATTGAATTAATGCAAAGACTAAAACATGTGGCCCAGGACTCCAAAAAGATATGATAGATCATCTTATTGCTGTGTATTCATCCAGTTTGGTGGTGTTAATCGATACCATTACTTCTTCTGGATCACACTAACAAAGCACAAAGAAAGTATGATGGTTTCACATATTCTGACCATGAAAACAATGACCCAGTTCTTTCACACGTTGCTGGGGTCGTCAGTCTGCCTAAGCGGGGGCACACACCCTGATTTAAAAATACTGTGATAATAAAAAGAGAGGAATGGTGCAAGGCTGAGCATTTGTTCATTCTCCAATGTCAGGGTGTACACCCATCCACCGTGCACCCTGCTTCCTCTTCATCCTATCTCCTCCTCCATTAGACGTTATCTGTACGTCCACATTCCATGTTGTTTCCCACCTTATTAATTATGCTGCTTCTCATCTATAGACGGACACAGAGGCCCTGTGGCATGCTGGGGGAGATTTTTACTCCTCTGGCCCTCTCATGTCTCGCCCTATTGACATTGACACCTATTCAACATCATAGAGGCCCTCTGAGCACCATTCCCTGTCCCCCGGACAGCCTGACTCAGTGATAAAACTCCCCAGGCACCCCTCTTTTATGCTGCTTGGACTGATGCACCATCACACACACATGCTACCCAATACACAGAAATACACCAAAAGGAAAATAAAAGGAAAGAGTAGCATAGAAAGAATTTATGCACACGCTTCCCCGCTGCCTTATCGGGCTATTGCATGAGCCGCATGCATGCACTCTTCTCAATGCCTCACTCCCCTGACATGCCATATTTTATCACTTGGGAGGCCATGGTTGGAAATATGAGATTTTTCATAGGTGCGGGTTTACCTCTCCGCTATACCGATCAGGCTTCCTGCTTCCTATCTTGCAACGCTGACAAAAATATGCCACTGTTCGGTTAAATTGTGGTACTCAGCAGTGTGAACGTATTACAGTATACCATCAAAAACTTTTCACAAACATAGGCAATGTTGCAGTGTAACTAAGGACATATGTGACACATTAGGGTACAGTTCTTTATGTCTAATATACTGAGCTCCTAATGTCTGCATGTGCAGTACATGTGTGCAAGAAAAGCAACTTTCTTTCTTGTTTGGATTAATCGAGTAATCCAAAACAACATGAACTAAACTCAAACACAAAATATCCACAAAATATCAAAGAAGAGGCTAAAATTTGGATCATGGTTTTCCAAAGTCAAAGCTCGTGTGCGTAGATTTTGTTTTGGTCTACAATTGGCCTGCTTTCATGGACGACTGAGGAGATTTAAATAAACATTTGAGAGTCTGAAATCAGGATATTTCCATTTTTTTAATTAACAAAATTAAACAACCAAAATAATTGTCAATTAATTGGATAACCAATTGATCATCTACTCGTCACTTAATTGTCTAGCTCTGGTCAGATTTATTTCATATTTACCACAATTGGTGTATTACTTTTATCAAATAAGTGTGATCAAATTAATTTTCACACCTTGGCGTGAGTTTCATGTTTGTGATCAGAGGTCCCATTGGTGTGCTTCGCTTTGCGTTGCATAATGCGAGTCTCTAATGCAGTCTCTAACTGGTACTCGGCATCGTCGCGTGACGACAAGTGGCGGTTTTGGACCAGACAGTGCAGTTGGATTTGAAGTAGTGCAAAATAACACAGTTTGACAGCACTACACGATTCCAGTTAACATTTCAGCAACAATATGTTTTTATCCACAAACTCAAAATACTGTTAACAAAAGGTGTCTGTTTTTCTATTCCGGTCCCGCCATCCCAGTGGTTTTCAAAAGGGGGGCGCCCACGGACACGTTTCATTATTGCCGTATCTTTCGGGAGGAGGGGGGCAGAAAATCCTATTTTCTCCCAAAGGGAGGCGCTGCTAAAAAAGACCTTTGGTCAGTGCCTGCCAGCTAACAGGTTCTCAAAAAACACTCCAGCTGAATTACATTGCAAAACCTTTTACTTTGAAGCATGGTAAAACTGAACATACGAAAGTTCAACAGAAATGAATTGCATTTTAATAAATGCTAACTTGATGCAATTTTTTTTCCATTAAAAATCCCATATTTTGCTAGCAATTAACTTTAACGAGTTTACATGGCAATTGGCGGCCTCCAAATATGTTAAATTAGTGAAATAGATAACTACGTGTTGATATATATGAAGCAAAACATACTTTCTCAGGCTTTAGAAATAACAAGAGTGCAAAAGCCAACATTTTTAATAGCAGTAGACTTACAAATATAGCACTACGGGGTATTGTCGCCATTGGACTATTAACAGATGATGCTGCGCTGCAAAAAAATATCCCCTTTCAGATCATGCAATAGATTGACATTGCAGGGAGGTTTGCGAAACCTGCTAATTGAAATTTCTCCACAGGTCACAATAACATAAATTACAAATTCAAAACCAAAATGGCATTTATTTCATCAGAGCATTTCTGGAAGCTACAGTGGGCTGGTATCCTTAAAAGAATATTGTTGACTATACATCAGTCAAACTGGATTAGTTACCCACCATTTGCTCCCAAAGGTTTTATTTTTGGGTTAAAAGTTCCTGGAGGTCCCTGTAGCACTTGTCACAGCAGGTTGTTTCACAGGGGTCAAAAAGTGCCGACAGCAGCCGCAGGGGCTCTGGGCTGTAATGTGTGTGTGTGTGTGTGTGTGTGTGTGTGTGTGTGTGCGCAGGACCTAAGTGCGATACCATCAACACCTTTGCCTCTGCCTATCTGCACATTGATCCCAACACACATGCATTTACTGGTGCACACACACACACACACACGCTATGGTGAATACAATATGTGATGTTAATGAACCTAATCTCCAGGATCACCCGGTCTATGGGCCGGGAAATTAACGGGAGCAGGTTAAACACACACAGTACGTTCACTGACACCCCTTTCAAACAGTGTGTGTGTGTGTGTGTTGGGGTGAAATTGGTTTTCCTCAGGATTAAAGGATTAAAAAGGCTGTTAGTTCCTCAAAGTGCTCCAAATACCCCCCTCAATATTCATTACAGTGGATACAAAAGGCAGAGAGAAGCTCATAATGGCCCCAACCTTCTAATCATTTCAAGCAGGGTCGCTCCAGATCTCTCTCTCACACACACACACGCACACACACACACACACACACACACACACACGCGCGCAAACACACTCCTTTATTATCATTAGCTACACTATTAGCATGCGATAAGCACTGTCTGGAAATCACAACAGGGCGTATTCCTTTTAAGAGATTATTGTGGAACCAGAATCTGAAAATGGTTATAATATCATTTCAACACTTGCTGTTTTAAGAGTTACCTAGATCTGCTTCGGCTCAAACCAATGGCCACCCTGATGGAAAGGACTGGGGGGCATATATGTTTGGGAGAGGGGGGTCATAAATCCATATCTGTGTGTGAATATCACTGAGACAGGTTAAGTCCCATGAAGAACAGAGGGGGTGGATTAATTGAAAGTGATTGAGAGCATTTCTCACCAGCCCCCTTTTTTTCACCCAGCAGGTTGCCACTTGTTCACTGACAGCAATAGAAGGAACGGTTTACATTGTGACCAATGGCTGTTACATTGTGACAGCCATTTTGACCTTGAGAACAGCAGAAAAGATTGCAAAGGACAACAAAAAGGTCAAAAACCAAATGAAAGCCCGCACCAAATCACAGTGGAGAATTAATACCTGGAGCTCTCTGAATTTTATGATCATGTGACAAATCTTTAGCGTATCTGATAAGAACAAGGGATGAGCAGTAAAGGCTATAATATTCTGCAGTGCAAAGAAATGTTAAGACACTGACATCTGCGTAGAACATTTTACTTTTAAAACCTGATTGCAAGTTTGTGGTAAAAACAGTTGTGCCTCAATTTCAATAGAAATGAAGACTCGTTACTGGCTGAAGGGATTAACAGATCGTCGCTACACGTTCCTCCAACTTATTCCAAATGCTTTGACTGTGCAAGGGAAAACACGCCGTATATTTAGGGACAGAACACCCCAGTACCTCAGTCGGTACAGGGGATGGAAAACTATTATGCACATCATTGATCTTTTCCTTTTGGCATGCACCCCAGCACCACTTCCATCATGACTCACGGAGAGTGCAAAAATACACTAACAAAATAAAGACATCTGAGTCTTAATTGTGGTAGAGGATCTTGCATAAAGACGGTCTGTTCCCACAGTTTTGCAGATGACATACTCGACATGTAAAGAACTGCATAAAAGTTGACTCGGTGCAATTGTTGTGCTATTTATACTACTATTTACCCTCCCCCACACATCTCTCTATGCCTATTATCACTGTGCAATTGAAATTTGCATTTTTCATTAAAGCACAAACAAGCCCCTTTAACACACCCAAAAATCAATGTTGCTGCTTTTCTGCTAATAAGTTTTGATTAGTGTTAGTTTTAAAAGCTCACTGTTTGTATGTGTGTTCTGTTTGTTATTGATTATCTGTTTGGCCGTAAGATGTGTATAGGTGGACTAGTTTAGGGTCCCAAGGGCTACTTTTCTTTCTCGTAATTATTTTTCACCCTCCTTTCTCTCGCTGTCTGTGGTTGAGAACCATCCCCATTCCCAAAAGGTTACATGGATGTCAGTCTGATGACATACCCATATGCTTAGAGAGTTTCCTTATTCCTTTAAAACACTTGGGATGAGCGCTTTTAATTCCGGATTAATAGTTTGTTTTGGATGGTGATGGCGTCTAACAAATGTCTGTCACATTGAGAATATAATAATAGAGGTACCTCAGTTTTTAAAAAATCAGACAAAACCAAAATGTATGAAAACAAAGATAATTTTTCCATAGAAAATAATGTAAATCAAATGAATCCACGTTAGACACACCGTAAATTATATAACATATGCTTTTGTTAATAGAAGAATAATATCCTTTATTGTCAAGTAATCAATAACAATAAAGAAAAAGAATAAAGAATAGAAGAAGAATATTCTTTATTGTCAAGTATACAATGACAATAAAGGATATTCTTCTTCTATCAAAATAAAGTTATATAAAATATAGTTTTTCATGCGCCAAACAATGAAAAATAATTATAAATATGGAACTGAATGGATAAATGCGCTTTTGTAGAGGGGATGCCATTTTTGTACTTTGTAATAGGTACTTTCTTGAATTCCATTTTCAACAAACTGGTGGCACAGTTTTCTTTGGCCCCGTGGTGGGTTATTTAGCAGTTGCACTCAATGAAAAAAAAAATGCACGTACCATGAATCACCGATTCTGCAGAATTCTATAGTATTGAGCAAATGGGCTACTTTGTTAGGGGTATTGGAAACCATGAAAACCAAAATAATATAAACATTTTTGATTGAATCCTTCAAAAACTGTGGCATTCGCAAAACTGACGTTTGACTGTATTACCTAAAAGGTAATGACACACAGTAAAAGCCTTTTTTTGCACAGCCATCCATCCATTTTCTGTACTGCTTGTCTTCACTGGGGTTGCAGGTATGCAGGAGCCTATGCCAGCTGTCTTCGGCTGAGGGGAGGGGTCCACCCTGGACTGGTCATCAGCCAATCACAGGGCACATATAGACAACCATGTTTTTGAATGTAAATGAAATAAAAGCATCTACTATGCAATGAATATATACCATGGAGTGTAAAACACCTCACCTTATGTTAAAAGGTGAAGTGTAATTTGTCATTTTGAAAATGTGAGAAGATATGGCTTCTTGAGAAGCAAACAGTAAGTTTGCAGTGTTTTTTTCTTTGTTAGAACTTATCTGTGCATCTCCATGAGATGAGCCTCTGAGGAGTCCCCTCTGAGAGGTGCCAATGATATTGTTCTCTGTGATGTGCATCTGCTGCTTTGATAATCCACTGATTTCACTTTCGCGGGGGGATTCTGGGAGCACAAACATGCAACGACACACAAACTCCTGGACTGTGACTGCAGCCATTGTTCCTCCCAAACAATGTCTTCACTTTGATGCCTGTGACGCTTGGCCGGTCGAGGGGAGGTTTTTGCAATCTGTGCACCCCAATTCCCACTTGCTTTTTTTGATTTTTTTCCCCTCTCTTTAGAGACGCCACTAAACTACATACATTTTGAATCCCTTCACCTTGTATGTGCTCAAGAGTGCACAATATGCGTACATATCAATTCTAGGGGTCATTTGTGTGCTGACACAACATGTGCTGTAAAGTGTTTACGCTTTTTTCCAGTGTCTTTAAAATACGCGCCAAAGCCTGAGGATGAGGCTTTGTCATTGTACTGCAGCAGCGGCAACACGCCCGCTTCACTGCTGATTGACAGGTTCAATCCTCCAATGTGCTTTGGCACAAAAGACGACAAGGCGAAAGGAAATTGGCTTTTGTCCCCGCCTCTGGGCTACTTAACCTGCCTGATTTCTCATTTATTAAAACAGTCCTTACACACTGGGAACACAAATGCACCATAGCGGTGTAATTAGTACTTAGCAGGACAACATGCATCCATTCTGAAGTATCATGTTTCATATACAGGTTATACCAACAAATAGCCAAAACAATGAACAAAAATATATATTATTTTTTCATTCACCAAATATATATAGAATGCTTTTAATTCACTACTTGCACTCTGATAATATACGTTACAATAATAATGTGTATGTAGCCATGGTTAGAGACAATTTAAAAAAAAGAAAGTGGAGAGTGTGGGTATTTAAACACTATGTACAACATTTAAACTGCAACCAAAATAAATCCCTGTCAGCAGGAGCTTGAGGCCCTCCACTTGTTCTTATTCTGTCTATGCAAGACAATAAAACCAGGGGTTCAATGCCCCCTACTGGCAAACTCTGACAAAGCCTTGAAACCCTGCTGATACAGTCGTGACAAACAGGAGTAAGATGCAAAGCTGGCAGTGATGTTGCTGCGCGCGTCCGCAAGCTGCTATGCCTGCAGCGTGCACAGGTAATTATAATACAACACACCTAATGAGTATTGTCAATTTCACTTGGCTGCGCTCAGCATCGCGTCAAACTTTTGGATGACACGACACCAAATTTAATAAAACTGTTCTTATTCCAGTGTGCCCTTGTCAAAAATATGACCATGATGGTACAAAGTAAAGCAATGTCATGATGAAAGATTCAAATTGAATGTTGTACTAACATTTTTCATAATACATTACGTATTTTTTATTATACGTTTTTATTTTATTATATTTTACGCATTTTGATAAAATCAGACATTTTGTTTGTATATCTGCTGTCATTGTTTTCATAAAGTTTGTGTACCTAAAAATACAAATCCTAATTATCATCATTATTAGCGTTGATTTATTTTCTGCCCTGATAAATGAAAGACAGAGGAAAAAATACATTAAAGCAGGGGTGCCCAAACTTTTTTACGTTTTGTACTTTGATGCTGAAACCCATCCTGTATTATGTGTGACAAAACAAATGAGTGTAACATCTAATCATATTTTTAGACATGCTTGATATTGGCTGTCTTACCAATATCTAATATTGTCCAAAATGTCATTTCTGATACCGATATCAACCAATAGCCACATACGCAGCAGCTTTTCCCACAAACTAATGTTGTGTGATGACCAAACTATACTTCTTTCTCTGTGATGCCGCTGGATTCTTTCCCCAACTGAACTAAGTTTGTACTGTCATATGCAATGTAAATGATAAAAGAAGTTGCCGTAGTTATTTTTGATATTTTGTCTCAACAAAAGTCAGTAAAAAAAATCATGACCAAAACTAAAACAACATGCTCTACTACTATGAACGAGTGGCACAGGTTAGTCTTATAAATTTCCAAATACAAATCGATACAATTTTGAAAGCTGCAGATTTGTATATTGCACAAACATTCATAGGAACTAATGCAATCATTGGAATAATAAACCGGGGTCATTCAGCAGGTCACGCATGAACACAGCATAAAGGAAACATACTGTATGGTATTAGTACTCAAGGAATACACATTACACCCCGCTTGCATGGCAAAATTGCATACGTACAAATCCAAAGGCAAAAATTTGGAAATAATTTCAAACCGTACCATACCCCTGCATTCGAGGGTGCTAACACAAAAGAGACAGCTACAGAAAGGCTACAAATAATATTAAAAGGTAATAGGTGTACATGATAAGTCCCAACAAGACAAGCAAATCACAAAAGCATGAATATTACAATGTCAGGCAGGGTGGGCAGATAAATGTTGTTGCCCTTGTGTGGTCAAAAACTGTGCAACTGAGACGTGACACTACATATTACACTGGAAGAGGAGCGAACACATCAGTGTTTACTGCTGGTCTCAAGGCTGCGGGGAGCAAGTTGATGATGAACGGCAAAACAGAAGAAATGCCATGCTGATGAAGCACACATTCGGGACAAAGAGGGTGAACAAGACAAGCACATTTCAAGTAAAGATCAGTTTTGCGCAAATGGCAGTATAAAAAAAAAAAATCACATGGATGTGAGGGGCCTTTGACATTTTTAATATATTTAAAAATGTTAAAAGATAAAATAGACACCATAGGTGTATCTAAAGACTGAGCACTTCTTATCATTATTGAATAGTATCAACATTTCAGCCTTATTCTTTACATTGTGCCTTTTTGCTACATTTTTCCAATTTGTTTGGTTTAATTTTACTTCCATAATGTCCCCCAGGCTGCATGTTGGACACCACCGGTCTAGATTTATTGACATTGTCCATTCTGATCCTCCCTACACAAGCCAGTAAACTAATCACCAATAAGCTTAGAAATGGTGTTTTCCCTCATTTCAGGAACAGTGTCAGTCGTCTGCGGGTGCCCAGTCCAGTCCGTCAATGGACAGGTCTGACTGTTTTTGTTTGTCACTGCATGCAAGCGGGAGGGAAAACAAATCCGGTTTTAATAAGGGCGTGTAGTCCATAATCCTTGCCTACCAGCAGGTGAGGGCCAACATATGGGTCGAGACCGCGACGAAGGGACACTCTCTCACACACACACACGAACAAACAGAGCAGCTGTCACTTGTTTTCCGAAGGAGGATGGATTCAACAAGAGCACCGTGGCGTCTTTGGGAGCCGGGCCAAGGCAGGGAGGGAAAAGGTAGGAGCCGTCAGGAGGAGGGAGCACGTTGCCGCTAAAGACAATTTCCCGCAGCGGCCCTATTAGACACAAAGCATTGGAAATGAGTCGTATTTCACTGAGCGGAAGCGTTCTAGCTCAACTAATTTACCAGTTTGTTGTTGTGAACATAATGTGTTTGACGTGTTCACGGTTACTTTGCTCTTGTGTGTTTTGCAGGGACAAAATGCTCACAGTGAGAGAAGGAGAAAAGAAAATCAATTTCCCCCCTGACTGACTAAGTTGCATACGTCCGTGCATTAACACGCTCACCTGTCGTCTTTTTACTTTGGTTTCAGCTGAGTGGAGGGAATTTGTGTGGTTTTAAATGCGAAATGTTAACCCGACTGATTTGGGGGAGTATGCGTAGCTAAAAAAGCTGAATTCTGCCCTCGCCAACCACTTTGTTTTCCCTTACAGTCTGTCATCACTCTCTCCCATGACTTCCTTCTGTTTCTCTATTTGCCTTCCCATCTTTCCCTATGATTCATCCCAGCTTTCCCTTCCCCTGGCCACCCGCTCCTAACGTTCCTCTCTCTCTCCCTTCCTGCGCCTCCTCCCGCCGCCTCCCTCACCACCATCGCAACCCATTTCTGCCTCTTATGAAGTGTGAAAAATGATCGCCCGCAGGATGAAGTGGACAGAATTTGCCGGCGTAATGGCCTGACAAAATGAATCGTGGCCTTCCTTGCCATCCATCACCGCTCCGAGGCGACCGTGGTTAAGATCTGTGAAGGTGCTGGCTTATTGATTACTAGTTGTAACTACAAAGTGTCTGATTCAGTGTTTGCGGCACGGCAGGAGAGGTGTGAGTGTGTAGGGGGTGGGGGTGGTTGGTGGTGGATGGAAGGGGATGCATGCTCAGAAATCCGCTTTTGATAGATTTTAAATGGTGAAATATTGATTTCTGTCTGGTCCAAGGCCTAGCCCGAGCAGGCTGCGGCTATTTGTTGGAGTGATAATGCCGGACATTCGCTTCTGCTGGTCACCATCAGTCATTCTGACACCGGGAAAAATGAGGGAGGTAGGAAGAAATGGTGGAGAAACAAAGAGGAAGAAAGGTGGATAAATAAATGTAGTAGACCAACCCTTCACCTTAATTCATTGTCTCCTAGAAATGAATATTCTATTCTGTGTTTACAATAACAGCAACAGCCAGACTACCCCTCCCTACGTGCAGAACATAGCAGTATATTAGGCCCCACAATGGATGGGAAGCCCTATTTTTAAATAACGTGCACTCGACACTGCACTCGTTGCCAGCTCACCAGTCAGTTCCTAGGGGTGTAATGGTACAGCCGCTGCCGCACAGGGAGTGGGGGTTCAATCGCAATTTTTCTTTTTTGATTACGTTGTACCAATAATGACGTATTGAGAAAAAATTTTCCCACGTGTTTGCATATTTCCTAAACATGTATCTAACAAATTCAGGTTGAAGTCAAATGGTATGAAAAAATGGTATGTGTCAGTTTGTGGTCATTTTTTCATTTTTTTCATGCAGGGCCCTGTTTGTGATGTAAAATTCTGCTTGGGGCCCTAATTTGTCTGGTAACAGACAACATCATCACCAATGATGTTTTTTTCTAAGCTTGTTTGCATTCAGCGAAACAGAGGAATGGCGAGGGAAGGAAATGCTCACATCGTGAAAATGTGATACACTCCTACACACACAGCTAGCATTTGTCTAGATTAAAGAAGCTGGAGACGTATCTGCTGATTCATACCAATTTACTGTATTTGTGTGTTGTTCCACTGATGAGTTTAAATTCATCACAGTTTTAATGCTGAGCTAAAGCAAAAAAAAAAAACGTGTGCACTCCTCTTATGATGGTCTGCACCTCTTGAAATTGCAATGCATAAAAATTATGCATCATTTGATAGCTAAACTAGCGGACAGATAGAAAAAAGATGGAGTGCTCGTCTGCCCTTCAACTGGTTCCACATAACTGCATTGTCTAATTACAAGGCACCCACATCAGGCCTGGAAATCTGGGAAATTAACATATTGTTCACATTCTGAGTCATCATGAGATTAAATGCAAATTGCACACTATGTGGAATATAAATGCACACTTTAGGTGCTTAGATTACAATTCCTACATTTTTCCGGCCACTGTCATAATCCACTGCTGTTTTAGTTCACTGTCATGGTTGTGAACAAGTTATCCAGTTCAGAGGGACTATATGCACACACTATCAAGACTTCTGGATGTGCAAAAAACCGCTAGATTCATTGTCTTCCTTCCAGTGTGGCAATTTGTTTGGGCAAAACTGAAACTCGGTTGAGAGCAGGTGGTGACCACCACCCACACATCTTCCATACATAACACACGCAGATATGCAGCATGGAGGAAGCTCAGACCTGCTGGGAGGTCTGAGGTCTTGGCCATCCACATTCCTCAGACAAGTGTCTCGCACCTGCTAGGCCTCAGTCAGCCTTTACTGGCCAACAAACACACTCTGAGTCCGTTTACTTTATAGTCACGCCGAGGCAGATGGAGCCCTTCCCATCATTGTGAGGCATACTCTCAAATATTTTGCCACACAAATGATCATTACCGCCTATGTAGTAGTTAATAACTAAGAACAAATTCAGCCAGTTTCAAATAATAGCTAGGTCATTTTTTTATGTAGGGGAGATTCCGATTATTTTTTTTTTTTAATGGAAAAACCAATCCTGGTCATCGAAACCCACACATACGGTCAAAAAGTGCCCAGACAAAGCATCCACACATGACTCACGTGGCTCTGTGAAAAATGGACTGTGGGACAGGACAGACAGATTCAGGCCGGGAAATCCTTTAACCATCTTTGTTATGTGTGTGTGTGGATGGTTTATTTGTTCGTAAAACACACACAGAAACATGAACAACTCTGTTTCTGTCTTCTTTCTAATTTCACCCCGTGCGTTCATGCTCACTGTGTATTTCTGAGTGTTAGACAGCCTGCGCTTTTTTATTGAATACAACTGCAAAATAATCCACCACACAATGCCTAAGAAATTGGAAAGTGTCATAACTGTAGTAAAGAAGGTGATAAAAAATATTCAATTGAAGAAATCACTCGCAGTAAAGTATAAACGTAGCATCTGATAGAATAGTATTGGAACATAATGGTCCTAGCAAACACAGGTTGCATGGGGGAGCGTTTAAACTGTGACACCTGCTCCTGAAGTTTACAATAACGTTCAGTTGAGTAACTGTACAGCTGCAACCATCCACTTTTAAATGTTAAGTATGTGGCAAACTAGAATGACAGATTGTAAAAGTGAGGTTAAAAGTTAATTTATCCATTTCATTGAAAGTTGTATCTATTTTGTATTGTTTCTAAACAATTAATTGTTTTCTAATTTAATGTGTTTTAGGGTCATATTTATGAGTGTCTGGAATGGATTATTTGGATGTACATATTTTCCTATGGAAAATATTGCTTTGGTTTTCCTGTTCCACTGAAGCAAACATCTTCAGCAGCCAATGTGTGACAGGTGGAGATGTCACTAGTTGGTTCAACCTGGATCAGAGCATTTGGTCTCAGTCTCTAGGCGCCAGAACCCCAGAATGGGTGTGTAGTTGAGTGTGTGTATGTGCAACCCAAGGAACCGGTGCCCAGACACCACCCATATTGTTTTCTTCAGTGAAGCTCGAAAAAAAAGGCGATTTACAGAGCTGTCTGGCACTGGAGCACACGGATGCATGACTGACTTGGCCTAATGGAGTTTTCAGCTTTGGATTTACACTTCTGCTTCTCTGTGAGGAGCAGCCACCATACATGAGCGCAATCTGGCCGTTGCAACTACTGTATGTCAGTGCGCTGATCTCCTCCTGCAACTGTTTCTAAGTAGTGTTTGCTTGGTCACCACGCCAAACCCCAAGCCATTCTTCTGCGTGCTGTAACTCTAACAGTGTCAGCACGGGGAAGCTTGAGGTTAGCACACCGCAGATGGAAGCCAACAGGCTTGACATTAGGACATTCTTTGTCATTGTTTTGTAGTTATGAAAGCAACTGCATGTTGTTTGTTAAGTACACTTTAAAGCATTCGACTCATTTAAAAAATGTCCTGTCAAAACATTTCAGGCACATTGAAGCCACACAATGCAAGTATCTTCCCCAATCTTCTCTTCCCCAATCTCTTCTATGAGGTGCTAAGTCAGCAACAGCATGCTTCATGCATTAACCATCACTCCATAGTGAACCCCAGCAGCTACAGCTGGGAACCCAACAATAACGTGTAAACTGGGACTGAACGGGTTTCGTGTGTGTCGGATTGCTGGAGCACCATCACAACTGTGGAACTCTGTGCAGCTGCCCCCCGAATGCTGGCTCCAACAAACGACCCATTTCACAGCTCACAAATCACTGCGACTCAGAACTATGAGAACTGATCCATTCCTGCCTTTGGAAGGACACTTGCCCACATGTGATTGTAATATTTCTATCACTTCTTCCAGCACAAACACTGCTGACTATTTTTTTTTTTTGATGTCCCCGCGGTTTGACTGATTTGACTCTGGCAACTGATAAATCGCATACAGTTAACAACCTATATAAACAAATACTTTCAAAAACAACAAAATGTACATCTTGCCACTATAATCATCCAATCATTAAAACACTGCATTACTAGATGTAGTTGTTGCATTGTAGGTTCTGCCAAAGCAAGAAGGCCAAAGCTCCAGATTGTGTGGGAGCAACCTGAGTGCCAGTTTGGATCCAGGCCTCCTGCATTATTACTTCATTTTGCAGGGACTGTCAGGGGACGTCAGAATGGTCGCAATGGCCAAAATGTCTGTTCATCATCAACTGTTGGCAGAACATGCAGCTTGTGAATGCAGCCTGGAAATCTGATTCCCTTAATCCACTTGGATTCGATGGCACACTAAGCCTATTAGACCACAGAGCTGTGGCAAATCATGCAATGAGTGTTGAAATACAAGCAGCGGGAGACTGACGAGCAAAGAGCTGGTTTGAAATAGTCTAGGGCAGGGATGGACGTTCCAAGAAATTGTGATTGATGATTGGTAAAACCAACAACAAAATATTCCGTTTTGGTTTGGCTTTTTTATTAGACGACTGCAATATTACAGAAAGCATGTTTTTCTATAACTTTTTCACAAGGATCCCGAAAAACTATTTCCTTCACTGGGAAATCTCAATTAAGTTTGCAGCAGGTTATTTTTGGGGTACAATGTGTGTAGCAGGGGTAGGAAACTATTTTGACCCGCTAATCTGTATACATTAGAAATATTGTATCATGTCTTAGAGCTGCGAAAATGTTTTTTTATTTCATTAGCCATCCATGAAAGCAGACCTATTATCTTTGTGTTTAAGGCAAAAAGAAAAAACACACAAACCTCAAAAAAACTGAATCGAATGTTAAGAGTTTTACTGAATGAGACACCCATAGTGTACATGAATAAAGGATGTGGGATCTGCAATATGAACTATACAACACTGCATATCAGACATGTGTGGATATTTCTCAATTATTCCTGACGACCTCCTCCATACAATATGTTTTACAATCAAGCAGAACACAGTAAAAATGTGACAAAACGTGAAAGTATAGGGTGAAAAAAATGTCTGATAAAATATGACTTTTCTACAAAACTGTGTCAAAGAACGCTTAATTGCTTCCATGTCGCTCTCTGTCACATTTCTGCTCTGTAAACAGACCTCAACCCACACTGCTTTGTGTCATTGCTTTGTCTTCCTGGAGTTGCTGTGACATAGGCTTAATGATTACCGTAAAGACCAGTATATGACTAGAACGCGCGGACTCTCGTGCTTCAGAAACCATTGGAATTACTCTGACATATCAAGATTAGTGGTATTGTGAAAATAGCATAGCAAACCCTTGTATAGTCTACAGCTTTGATGTTCAAGATTTTGATTTTTTTTTTTATTTGGCGGGCTGGATTGAAAGTGCTCCCAGGTCTGGTATATAGTTTTGGACATACAGCATTGCCATCTTTTATTTTTCTATGGTAGCTTGTTTAGGCAGCAAACAGATTGGTTGCTTCAAAAGAACAACATAACCATGTTGAAAAGAACTGATGTATCCTGGTAATCCTTAGTCATGGGAACATTTTGGCGCCAAGTGTATACCGGGGAGAACACAGTACTGATTTCTTTATTGCTTATACAGTATGTGTTACTTGAATTCATCATCAGAGCTCTTCTTCTGTGGTTATCACATGGGAAAGACAGAGACCAAGGGAGACAGAAAGAGACAGTCAACTCAAGGTTCCTCCCTATAATTACAAAGATAGCATGGTCCACCCAGAGGAGCCTAGAAGCCATCCCTTGATATTGTAGAAAGACTGTTCTATCAGCCGGGGAATGGCATCATTGCTTGTAAATTAATTTGGGGTTCCTGTCACTTGGGTTCTTCTGCACTCTTATCACTAGCAGTGTAATATGGGAAGCTGAGAGGCTAGGGAGATACTGCTAAGGGCACTATAGGAGGAAGAGGAGGAGGAGGGGGTGCGGGGTGGTGTGTGTTACTTGAAGGCAGACGGGTTGGGGGAGAGTGTATAAAAGAGGGGAGATAGATAAGGGGAAAAGAGAGAAGCGTGGACAAAACAAGGGAAGCAAGCCCTGCTGGATGTCAAGAGCAGATTCCAGGAAAGCGGCAAAGCCAGTGATAAGTGAATATGGCCTGGCATCCTATTTAGGTCTCTGCTTCCACACACATGTGCAAGCGATTCATCTCCCTGACTGGCCTCCACACCAGCGGCCTTCACCTATCACCACTATTTGTCTGCGTATCGCAGCCCACGGATAAATCTTCTCTGGAGGGTCCTTATTTAATTCCGCCCCCTATTTCAAAAAGGTCCAGCCCGTTGATGATCACGCGTGGGCGACACATACACCTCTGACCCCGCCTGTTGTGTCTAATTAACCCCTCACACACTGCATTTAGCCTCAATTCCCTAATGGTGATAAATGACTGGAAGTGGGGGCTGTGATGGTGAATTCTGAGGGACACCGACAAAATGGCAGAGGGTTGTGTGTGCGCGCGTGTGTGTAATATATATATATATATATGACTGTACTGCTCTCACAAAGTGGACCAAGCACCCAGTTTTGACTGGAAAAAAATAACACTTTAAATTAATAGAGACCTGTGCGTCATGTTGGAAAATTTTGCTAATTTTCAACTGTCACGTTGAAGCAAACGCTGTGGGAAATGATGGAGGCGCAAAAGGAAAAATGGCAAAACAGCTCGGTCAATTTTAGACAGAGCTCCAGTTGATGTTTTGCTTGAAATTAGATTGTACAGACAGTTAAATGCATGTTTAATAATTCAATCAGTGCTTTCCGGCTGTGAAAAAAAATCTCCCCAAAAATGTAGCATCTCTGCATTGCAACACTATTTAGTTGTCTATAATACATTTTATATAGTGTGTACTGTAGGCCTTGTGTTATAGTCCGCCACAATAGCACAAGCTTTGCATTTTATTTAGCTTTTCATTTCAAGTGTGTAAATTCAGACACAATGGGAGAGAAAGAAGCTTTGAACACACCACCTATTCCGGTATCTGGCAGTGGTCCAAATTTACAAAAACAACAGAGGGTAATTTCAGCAGCAGACAATGGGACATGCATCATCTATTGAAGCCAATTCTGCTTGGAACCCTGTGAGAGAAATTGGTTCATGTCCAGGTATGTGTGGAGGTAAACGGAAACATAGTGACAATGGTACTGTGAATGCCACCCAATTAATTTCCTTTCACAGACTTGCACCAGTGCAAAACAAAACACAAAAAGGCAAAAGTCCAATTTGAATTCCAGCAGGTTCAATGTGTCAACGGTACGGTTCATTAAAATTCTTAGTAATATTGTCGAAAATACACAAAAAAGCTAGTAATTTAAATGTTAATATGTATATTATATTGTTTATTAATATAAACGTCCTGATCGGGTAAACACAGACCCCTTTCTTTGACTCTACCGCCATCTGGTGGAGAAACGCAGCCGTGCACGCGGTGTTGTTGGCCAATCACATGTCTCCATTTCAGACAGCATGTGAAATCACTGCGTGTCTGAAACAGGAAGCAAATGTGGACTCAAATGGGGCCATGTTACGAGTGTTATTGCATTTGTCGCGTGCACGCATGCGTGAACATTTAGTCGCCGAAGACACAGATTGATCTCTCCCTAGCCTCACAGAATTAATCACCTGCACATAATTTGCAGAGACAAGGTTAGAAGTGACACGGAAATTCCATCTTAATTACGGCAGGGACATTTGTTAATTCATTCGTTTTGGCGGGAACGTGAACGCTCTAAATCACAACGACCGCGATTCGTTTGGTTTTCCGTCAAGAACCGTCAGTAACCCCCGCGGTGCTTTATGGTGCGTTTTAGTTCATATATTGCTAACCTCTCGTCCTTCGCGTACAGAATGGACACAATATGGACATGTCAGGTCCGAACGGAGGGCCTTTTGCACCCGGCCGCGTGGTGGTGCTGTGCCACACCGTACGTTTGTGTGACTCCAAACAAACATGGAGTACATGCTGGGTAGCATGACTTACATAACCGGGAAACAATGCACCCAAACATGGACTTAAAAGCAGACATTTCTTACCTGGAGCTTTGCGTTCTTTGCCATATGGAACCCCGTCACTAAACACTTCAATGATACCACATATTTACTGATATATTCATAATATTGCAATTGTTTGGAATCCTTGCGGGCGGGAAAACAGGACCTCGCCGACAGTAGCAGCTAGCAAGCGGCGTCGTCTGGTAAGTTTTCTATACGTTTATCACCCGCGCAATAAATGTCCTCTTTTGATAACACACACTCTCTCTGTCGTCTCACACACATTACACGGTTTAAAGGTACACTCCCCCTCCTATTACCCTGAAAAGTCCGAAATGAAATGGCACGGCTAGTGCGTTAACTTTAGCATCAGCATTTGTATGGGGTTTGCAGGGATGTGTCGGTCATGAACGAATCGGCTCCAAGAGCCGGCTTTTTGAAATGAACTGTAGGAGCCGGTTGGCGTCGTTGGGAGCCAATTGAGAGCCGATTAGGGTTTTCCTGGCCTTTTTTCTGTTAGATTGCAACCTATTTTTTTTACATTCGTAATTGTTTTTACACACAATACGCATAATGTGTTAATAAATTATTTTAAGACAACAACAAAATCGGAGAAGCCACTTTGGAGGCGGTTATTTTGAGTGAACTGGGCCAAACGAACTGGCTTCCTAAAAAGAGTCGGAATCCACACCACTAGTGGATGGCAGGTCAGGCTGTTTTCTCTGTCATCAGATAAACTGACCCACATTAGAATCGATTCAGATATTGATTGCATCGACACCAATGGATGCATACGTATTGGGTCAATACTAGCGCAACAAGATCAATATTTTTTGTTTTCCTTGATGATTTTCCACAAAACTGTGTTATTATTGCATTGTTTGGATTGTTACTTTGTTAATGTTTATATGTATATTTAGGTATTGTTTACAAACTTAGGGAATAATTTCCTGGACACATGACTTTACATTGACTTTGTTTTGCTCAAACAATTGTACATTGTCTTGTCGTGTGTTGTTGAGTTGTTGTTCATATATTTGTGTATGTTTTTTGCCTAAAATCTTTCTCCTGTGTTTTTTCTGATTATTATGATGATGACTGAATGGCAAAATCATTAGCTGTCAAATAGGAAGTATGCATTCAAATTTGTGCAATACCTCGCAGACCTTGCTCACATAACACATACTTCCTGGTTAGCCAAAGAACAACAAATATGCTGACAAGGTCGATGGCTACCTTACACTGTCAGTTTGACTGATCCTGTGAGACAGGTAGAAAGGAAACAAGCAAGAGCAAGACAAAAAAAGGAGTGCAATGTATTGAAAACTGCATTTAAACTGAAACCGGTTGTGCATCAGTTCATCAAAAGTGAAATAGCATCGCCTAAAATGGCCAAATCTGTGATTTCTGATCATTTTCAAAAATGAAATAGGTACAGTTTAGAATCAAGTAAGTGATAATGATGAGCTGGAAGACAAAGTGGATGCTTTTAACGATGAAAAGGGTTGCATTATATCGCAAAAGATGTGGAAATGAACACGCAAGATCAATATGATTGTGACAGAGCTCCACATTACCTTAAGCCAGGCAGCTGATAACAGGAAGAGAACAATGTGTTGCCATCATGTTGGGACAAACGTCTACATCAATCAGCATCTGACAAAACACAACACAGATACCACCAAGAAAGCACTCGACTTAAGGAAGCAGGGAAAAGCCAAAAATGTTATCAAATTAGAGAACCGGAAGAAAAAAAATACTTGTCAAAGATTTCAAGGAACTGCATGATTATTGAAGATGACTATAAGGATGTCAAAGACGCAACTCACAAAGATTTGATGCAGCTGGAAGTCAACAACAATCCATAATAACTCAGATTATGCCAAATTCAGCAAACACATTTCAATGAACATCCCCAGTAAGTTATTGCTT
Organism: Oostethus manadensis; assembly: GCA_024372805.1. Lineage (NCBI taxonomy): Eukaryota > Metazoa > Chordata > Actinopteri > Syngnathiformes > Syngnathidae > Oostethus > Oostethus manadensis. The sequence continues at coordinate 3,950,442 of QODF01000033.1, read as the reverse complement.
AATTTATTTACTGTACAGAAATGGCTTGGAAATTGTGATATATTTATTCACATGTTTTTTCTTTCATATCTTTGCTTATTTGTCGTTCTTTAATATCGCCACTTACGGATATTTTTGGATGCTTTTAAACGCCTTTGTTTTTTTTTAACAGGAGGTGAGCAAACAGATTACTGTTAAGTGTCAACATGTCAGTTGAGGTGTGACTGAATTATAGAATTACAAATGATGAGAAAGGGGATTGAAAAAGCTCTGCTTCTTCCCTCTCCTTTTCAGACATGTCCGAAACAAAGAAACAATTCCGTAGGTGACAAATTTAGTTAGTGTAATATCTCACTGATAACAAAGTAATTTTCTTTTTGGAACATGCTGAGGGCTGATTTAAAAAAAAAAAAGGGCTGCAATTTGATCATTTTCCATCCCTGTTGTGTTGGTGGTTGATATTGTTTGGGCTGATCGTAAGAGACCACCAGACTGCTCTTTAAAGGTCACAGATGGTGCAGACAAGTGTAATCCTCTTTAACTCCCACCCCTCTTTATGGCTCTTCCTGCGTTCTTCCACCTTCCTCTGTAAGAAGAAGAAAATAGTGATGTGGGAGATTGTTGATTTCACTTAAAGGCTATCCAAAATAACAAGACTATCATTGACCTTTTAAGATACCCCTTGTTATCACTTCAGCAAAAGGTTTTGATGTTTACATTATGTATCAAGACCGAAAGTACCAATAATTGGTCTCTTACTTTGACAGTTCGTAGGTTCCGGTACTAACGCCTTAATTTGAAGGGCTGTAAATGCACCAGTACCAGTACAAATTCCGGCAGTACAGTCTGTAACTTGACGTATCTCAGGTGCCCCTCTTAAAAACACGCGGCGGTCCAAACCTGTGTTCCTGTTTGTTCATGGATGTTTGTAATGCATTACTGAGTGGACAGGTTGGGATGCAACCACATGGGTAAGATACAACTTTTTTATTTATATTTGACTTAAACGGGAAGGCCTATAGCAAATAGTTCTAAAGAGGTCAGTAACACTCCTGAAGGGATTCATTTGTGCTGACAGAGAGAGAGGGGGGGGGTAGAAAGAGATACAAAGCACCATTAATCCTATCTGCTTTGTTCTTGACCACGGCATAGTCTGAGAAAATTGAAAAAGAATCCGTGAGCAGCTCTAGTATTTTAATGGGAAATGTAGTTTTAGGTCAAAGGAAGTAATTAATAATTTATCCAGTTCAAATATTCAATTCAAGGAACTTTATTGTCATACCAGCACGCTTTTACACATGAAATTATCAAATTTTAGTTGCCACGGTCCCAGATTTATCCCAATAAATACCAAGAAGACAATCTCGTTAACTTATTCTACAAAGAAACAGACTGATACTAAATACACTTGACAGGCTAAATGAAGTCTAATTAACATCCATCCATCCATTTTTGTGTACCGCTTATTAGGGTCGCGGGTATGCTGGAGCCTATCCCAGCTGACTTTGGAAAGGAGGCGGGATACACCCTGGACTGGTCGCCAGTCTATCGCAGGGCAGACAAACACACATTTACACGCACATTCATTCCTATGGACAATTAACCTAACATGCATGTTTGACTATCAAAGTACTGCCAGTTTAGAATTGTTGCAAAAAAGGGTAGAGGGGATAAGAGTCTGTTTGGCCACTGCGCTTATAGCACATATAGGGATGGAGGGTATATGGGGGAGGGGGAACGGTGCCAGTAAAGTCTAAGTCATGAAATACTTGTCTGACAGCATCGTTTGCTTGCAATACACTTAGAACTGTGGTGTTAAACGTCATTGTCCACATTGTAGGAGCAGCATCCCAGCCCCTGGTACTTCCTTAGGAACTTGGAAAATTCTCGTCAGACCACATTAGCAATTTCCCAATGTTGATGATTTCCCAATGTTGTAGATGTTTTTTGGCAAAATTGACATGAGCCTTAATGTTCTTTTTGTCTAGCAGTGTTTTTGTCTTGGAACTATTTGCCAAGTGCCTTTTTTATGGTGGAGTCATGAACACTGACCTTAAATAAGGCAAGAGAGGCCTGCAGTTCTTTGAGTGTTAACGGGGGATCTTTTGTGACCTCTTGGATGAGTGGCTGCGCTCTTGGGGTAATTTTGGTTGGGAGGTTTTAGCACTGTTCAATGGTTTTGCTATTTGTAGATAATCGCTCTCACTGTGGTTTGCTGTAATCCCAAAGCTTTATAAATGGCTTTAAAACTGAAAACAATGGCTTTTCCAGATTGATAGATTTCAATTCTCAGTTAAGTTCTGTTTTTAATAAGGGGAATAACTTTTTTGCACAGGGCCTTGTAGGTTTGGATTTTTTTTCTCCCTTAAGAAAAATTGTATACAAAAAAGTGGATGCCAGGGCCATTCTAACATTTTGTAAACCAACCCATGTAGATGCGCTGAAAAACTGTATATACATTTCAAGAAAGCTTTACGATATAGTTCAAAAAGCATATTATTAGTGTGAACGTCTTTTACCCCCTTTATTGCTGTTGCTTTTTGTTTATAATTTTACAAATATTTAAACCTTCTTCTTAAAAAATGTTATTCTTGTAATATTGTGACTTTATTCCCATAACATTTTGACTTAATTCCCATAATATTACATTATAGTAAAATAAAAATAATACAATTATGAATCATGTTTTTTTTAATTCAGTGGTTTATACTACAAAACGTATACTACAAAAACGACATTATTTTTCCTCAAGTTTATTCTTACTTTTATCAGAATCTAACTTTCCTTTGTTAATATGTTTACTTTATTCTACTATTTAGACTATTTCTACTATTTTATTTCTCTTATTTCTATTTGACTTTTATACATTGATTTTACTTTTTATACATTATGACTTTTCCGTAACATCATTTTTCCAAAAATGTCAAAAAATTGCATACTTTAATATTGTCCGTTCATTCACATGTAACTGAATTCCCTGTAACAGCTGAAAAAAACATAAGAAATATAATTTTGGAGTGTGTGTGAGACTTTTTTTCATTCAGAACTACAGAAGAACCCAAAATATCTGTTGTACTTCATCCCAAAAGTGTTTGGACGAGGTTGAGTTCAGGACCCCTGTTCTTTCACACCAACCTTATCCAAGCATGCCTCATGGACCTTGGAATGTGCATTGGTGGAACAGAAAAGGACCTTCCCAAAAATCTGTCCAAAGCATGCCCAGAAGGTGAAAAAGAAAAATCTTCACTTAAAAATAGCTCAGTATTGGCTTTCGACTTATCTTCAGATAAATCCAAAATACCATTGTTGAGTACTTCATTTCCGAGCTCTTCCCTCAAACTAATGTCAGACACACATAAAAAATGCCAATGTCGGCCCAAAACTGATGTTATTGCGCATATAAACCTTGACCCTTCATGAGTGCATTAGAAGTTGTGCTTCAATACAAATGATTATTGAAATGTTCCAGGCATAACAGCATCCAAGCAAAAATGCAAATGAATGAGTTTAAAATAGGACATGCATCACCTCTTGTCAGTCAGGTGGAAGCACATGAGAGCGTCACTTGTCTCTCCACCATCTTGGCCTCACCATAGCAACCCCATCTTCCCTCCCCCCACGCAGGTTCTTAAGCAGGCTTTTCATTCTATCCTTAGCCTACCTCCTCCTGTCTCCTCCTTTACCCCCATCTCCCTCCACCATGTTCCTGATTACCACCTGCCATTTTAATCTGGGAGCTGAAGAAGCATCTGAGCTCTTGACAAAATGTGGAGGTAGCTTGAGTACCTGTTGAAAAACTTGCTCTCTGGCTCAACGGCAAAGACTTTTGGGCAGTTGTGCACTTTTTTTTTTCCTGTTTGGACCATGTTTCCTAAAAATGTGAGTGACATTATTTTACTTGTGTGAAGTGCAGTGTTATAGTGCTTCCAATAAGGAGAAGCAATTATAATTATTATTTTATAGTGATATAATGTTATGCAATGCATCTACAGTTGATGATGTTACTAATGGACGGATGGAATGTAAATTGTGATTGGCGATGGAAATAGATCAGACTGGTGATGTTTTGAACAAAAGCCATTAACTTTTTTTTGTTTCAATTTCGCTACCCTTTTTGTCTTGCCTGTGTGCAAAGGTGGATACTGTCAGAATAATAAGTCATTGCATGATGCTGGATTTCTTTTAATTCACCTTATCTACTTCACCTTACTTTCCCAGATGTGATTGTTTGCCAAAGAAATGAACATTTTTTACTCGTGCCGTTTGACAGAGCATTTTCCTTCAAAGGAGAGCGGCTAACAGTGTTTCAAGTCTAAGGTTGTTAGGAGGGATTAAGATACTGAGCATCAAATGGAGTGTGTGCAGCCAAGAGAAGTGATTTGCCCTCTTATCTCACCCGCAGAAAAGCATTGTATGATCTCTAATTGAGGTAACTGTACCAAAAGATAACGTTTAGTTTTGATTGATAGTATTGAATAGGTATTCATATCAACAGTGTATTTATTATTGTGTTTGTAGTATGTAGTGGCATACAACTGTACGTCATCATATTATGATGCGATGCGATGTTATCTTATGATTATTTGGAGTCACTCATTGTATAGGATGTATATATGTATATATATCCATCCAGCCAGCCATTTTCCATGCCACTTAGCCTCTTTAGGGTCGTGGGGGTATGCTGGAGACTATCCCAGCTTAAATTCGGGCAAGAGGCGGGGTGCTCCCTGGAACAATCATTCACACTCACATTCATACCTATGGACAATTTAGAGTCGCCAGTCTAACACCATAATAATACAGAAATTAATCATTAATTAATCCCTTTGATTGTTGTCAATCGAAACAACATATTTGTAAAGACTTTTTGTATATATGCTTTGGCACTGTACTGCAGATATACAAAATATTATGGTCACTAAAGACATTCCAACTGCAGAATTTGTGATTGAAAGTCTCTTTATTAATGTGGTCAGTGTACTTTCTTTGGTGATTGTGTTGCTATTGTGATTCCATGTCATTGTGTGCTGTTAGAGCGTAGCAGCAATATTTATGCTGCATGCGCCTATTAAGATTTTTGGTTGCTACATAGGTGTGTGTAATAATTTCACTTTAGTGCTGAAAATTGGGGAAAGCGTTGACCTTACGACACATGTAACACTCTTATATGTCAGGAAGTCCTGTTACTAGATGTCCTGACCTGAATCCTCCCCCCAGTCAAACATCCAGATTAGTGATGTGGTTATCTACAAAAAGGAAATGTGTCTAAACACAAAACACAAAAACAATAACTCTCGGTAGAAATCTAGATTTTAATGTAATTTTTCATTGCAAGTTTCAGGTGTGTGTGAACGCACGGCATGCATTCTGTCCAAGAAGGGATGTGGGACCCCCGGGTCCCATTTAAGCATGCCTACACCCTTCAGCCTCGGCCCCCTTCCCGCCTGCGCCTTGCCCACGTGACGAAAGCCACGCCAGCCAAGAGGATCACCTTCTACAAAAGCGGGGACAGCCGGTTTGGGGGTGTCAGAATGGCCATCCACAAGCGCAGCTTCAAATGCTTTGATGCCCTGCTGGATGACCTTTCTCAAAAGGTTAGTACCCAGTACAAAGTCAGGCGTTGGGACGTTGGGATAACACTACCACGGCAATAGAAAAGACTCCCCTTTGACTTATAACTAGAATGACAGCACTAGCTATCACCAAATTAGACATGTTCATAACTTAAAGATTAAGTTTGTTGTACTGTAAGTGACCAAACGCACTTTAAAGGTAATCATTTTCAAGAACCAACATGAATGCACAATGTCGAGACATCGTATCTTTGTATAGGTACCCCTCCCATTCGGTGTGCGTACTGTGACCACGCCGCGCGGCACCCACATCATCAAACATCTAGAGGAACTCCAGGACGGAGGTTGTTACATCTGTTCTGACCGGCGCCAGGCTAAACCAGTCAACATGGAGCTTGCCAGCAAACGCCAGAGCATTTGGAACCATCACAGCCGCATACCTCAACAACCAGAGAAGCTGTCTGGGTCCTCATCTGGCCATGCGCCTCACAGACATCGACGCATCCTGCTGATTAAGAATACTGAACCCGGAATGCAGAGGAATCTGGCACTGAATAGGAGGTTGACCAGAAGTATGAGGGCTTTTCTTGAGGAGGTGTCCGAGGTGATGCAGTTCCATGTCCACAAACTTTACACCGCAGAAGGGCGCAAAGTGAGAAATTATTTCTACTTTTCACATTTTCTACTTTTTTCATGGCAATTGGTTGGGTAGTTTTTACAGGTTAGGACTTTACTTTTCTTTTCAGGTTGACAACGTTCAAGTTTTGATGTCCTGCTCCAGAGTTTTGGTGTGTGCCGGAAGGGAGGCTCTCAGTCCAATGGTGTTAAAGTTCCTTAGGAAAAGCTCAGAGGAAAAACTACCTGGTTTGGGTAGCAGGTCCCCTGGTCTCGGTCCAAGGACTCCTGGAAATGACGCCCGATCCCCTGTCATTCAAGAAATAAGATCCGACCCTCATGGAGCACAGTCCAGATTCAGCGACTGCAGTGAGGGGCAGGAAAGCAAGAAAAGTGGTAGGCTGTCAATTGCTAAATAATACAGACGCAGTCGTTTGAATTGTAAGGCTAAATGTTAAATAAAAGTTTGTTTGTTTTTTACTTTCTTCTTTCAGTTAACTTTGGTCTGGAGACCAAAAAGAGTATCATCCACCCTCGTTCTGATTCTTCAGCACGCTCCACTCGAGTCTCTTTGTCTTCAGAGAGGTCCTTTGGCAACAGTGTCAGAACCCACTCCCGGCAGAGACCAGCCATTATGAATGATGACATTGAAAAACGTGTCCTCGTTAACAAAGATGGCACTCTCTCCGTGGAGATGAGGGTGCGCTTTCGCCTCCGTAATGATGAGACCTTGCAGTGGTCCACACAGATTAGAAAATCGCCTTCTCTGACAAGTGAGTGCTGCCAACCAAGCCATGTGCGGCACCCTTACTTACAAAATGGCCAATCAGAAAGCTACTCTGATTCTGCATCTTTCGACCCAGATTGTATGGACTATTCCAGTCATTCTTTAAGTCATACATTTGAGGGGATCAACTGCGCCTGCTGCTACCAGAGGCAAGGACAGCAGTACAACCTGTGGGACCCATTACACAAACAGCCACCCGTCCCACCCCCAGATATAACAAGCCACACCAGAATAAGGCACACACATTCCTCCAGCTCGACCTCATCTTGTAACTCCAGGAGAGTGGTGTGCCGTCGGGCAAAACTCTCTAACTGTGGAAGAGGCTCGGATTCAGAGCAGAGCCAACTTGTCCAAGAGGAAGCGTGTGTGATGGAGCAGGTAGAGAGCAGAGTAGACATAGAGCACAATGAAGATACTCACGTCGAGGTGTGCAAGGCGAGCCGTTGCTCCAGTCGCAGTGAAGTGGTCACGTTGGACCGCAACCCGAGACCTCCAAGCGAGAGGTCAGTTGAGGAGGAGTTGATGGCGGAAGAAGTGGAGCCTCCATTGTCTAGAGTCAGCAGCTCCTCACGTGTTCTTCAGTCATTAAAAGAAGACCAAGATGATGATGACGATGAACTGCCACCTAGTGCTTCACAGTGCTCCCATCGAAATGAACCATCGCCGACTGCAAGCAACAAGCTGGAGAAGAAGGACAGTAGAGGAAGTGGAGCACCCTCTGTACCCGCATCTTGTCTCTGTGGCGCTACCACACCTCACACCCCAACTGCAGCAGTTGAAGTGGCTCAAGCTCCCAGATCCAGCTCCAATATAAGTAGAGCCTCTTGCAGGTCCATGAAACTCATTAACCAAGATGATGAGAGTAAAGAGATGTTTAAAGCTTTGTCTGATACCTCTGGGCAGTCTGCATTGTTAAGTGTATGTCCTAATTGCGGCGGTTACAAACCTGCAGTCGACTCAAACTCTAAAAGTAGAGCCTCCAAGAGGCCCCGTCAAGCTTGTTTAAAGGCTACCTCACCTGTTGCGAGTCAATCAAATGTCAATGAACATACTTATGATGCTCTGTCTACACAATCCAGCACAATCAATATCAGAAGTCATGGATCAACCCCAGAGAGCAGAGCATCTAGTGTCATGTCCACAACGTCCAGTACTGAGCCAACAGACAAGAAACGAGAAAGGGCCATGTCCGTCGTAAGTCTCAAGTCCAACACATCATGGAAAGCTAGTCTCATTGGTGCCACAGTTGAAAATAAGGAGGACCGAAGTTCCAGTGCTTTGTCGGGTCAAAGGTCCACCTGCAGTGCCACAGCTGAAACCCCTAACATCACAGCAACAGAAGAAGCACAGGGAGGTAACAGCGATGACAGTGTAACAAAATCTTGTTTGTCACCAAAGAGTGTGTCAAGTGTCAGGATTAACTCTCCAGTTAACAATACAGCCTTGGATGGAAATGACACAAATGGTAGATCGCATTGTTGTTCTGTCACATCTGCTGCATCTATCGTCTCTGGCATGGCAGAGCGACCCAATAGTGTCCTCTCTACTAAATCTTCAAAGTCAAATGTATCAAGAAAATCCAACACATCTCACAATCCGTGTGCGAGAGATGAACCAGTGGTAGTGAATCCTACTGAGGAGGAAGAAGAACCAGATATGTGTTCAGAAAACCTAGAACTTGAAAATACCAAAGAAGAGCAAGCTGATAAACGGGCAACTAGTACTTTGTCTGCTAAATCAACAACTTCATGCCAGACAAATTGTGACTCAAACTGCACTGCAGCATCTCCAGATCTAAAGGAAGCTGATATTTCTTTTATTGAAGTAAATGGAAAATCAAGTGAAGCTCAAGAACGGGCGTCTAGTGTCATGTCAATTAAGTCAAAGACTTCTGTAAGATCCAGTGCCTCCCAGAAGTCAATGTCTAACAATAATCTCAAACCAGCTTCCCCAAGACAAAATGTAATAACTATTATTTCCCCAGAAGGGGTTGATGAGACGAGTGACGCAGCAACAGGTGAAGGGGAAGAGGTTGAAGACAACCAAAGTAAAGACTCTGAACATTTGCAAGGTGAAACACTGTCACCCAAGAGAATGCCCTCACCTCGGTCCCACCTGCAGAAAGCTAAGGCCGCATCCCCCAGCAGTTCTAATGAGGCAAGAGGCCAGAGTGCTTTATCGGGTCGCTCTACAACCTCTGCTAAAGGTGGAAAGTTTAAATGCCACTGTGGGACAAATTCAGCATGTGAAGAGAGCAAGGGAAATGGGGTGGGTGAAGAAAAAGAAGCAGAGATACAGGAAGACAACAAGGACCCAGGAGACACAGAGCAACCACTGAGTCCAAACTCTGCGTCCGTCTCTCTTGGCTTGCCTGATGACCAGGAAACAGCTGATTCAGACAGCTGCAAGTCTTGTGTTTCATTTCACACTGGTGCTCACAGCAATGGCAGATTGAGGACAGCCTCTCCAAATGTCCACAAAACTCCTGAGTCAATATTGTCTGATAAGGCCAAGATTAATGGGAGTACACATGAAGTCCATATCCCCACTATTGAAGTACCTAGAGTTAATGGAGACAACAACTCGCCTATAGAGCACTGTTGTAGTACCAGCCAGGCCTCAAGAGCCAGTGTTAAAAGCCTTGATGATAGCAGGCCCACCTCTTCACTGTCATCTGCTAGTGTCATTGCTAAAAACTCTAAGGTTGATAAAGAATCTGATGGAGCTCTGACAAATGCTGATGGCTTCAAGACACCGACAAGTACAGTCCAAGAGAAAGGTGAGATCCCAGACTTTGAGGCAGTTAGTTTACACTACAGTGGTCCCTGTTGCCTTGGGATCAACGTAGCAGTTGAAGCAAAAGTGAATGGCTTGAAAGAGAGTGGTGCAGAAGATTCGGTCAAAGCAAATGACATTGGAAGTTTTGTATCCGTCAAAACATCCAGTTCTACAAAGAAAGAGATTTCAGCCCAGTCCTCCAGGCAGTGCCCCATGCATAACTCTAGACCATGCAGTAAAGCTGAGACATGTGCTAAAAGCACCGTGTCTGCTGGTGACCTCCAAGACTCAGAGGCAGTGTTGCATCAACACTGTCAACAGTCAAAGGCAAGCAAAACCATCAGCAAGTCCCCCAAGAAGAAAAACAAGAAGCGTCAGATAAAGGGGAGTCAGAAGACTCAAAATACAGAATATAAAGTCACCCCTTCCTGCCTGCCCAACGCTTCCCCCAGTGAAGTCGTCAGTGATTGGTTACGCAGCATTCCGTCTGACAGCAATATGCTTGCTCTTGATGACATCACTGACTTTGAGCCTGGCAAGGAAGTAGTGACTAAAGCTCAAGAAGTAACCGAATCAAAGGAGGAGAGCCCTGAAGGGGAAAACGTAGACACCGAAGAAAAAGCGGAGGGTGAAGCGAAAGAAGAAGAATGTGTGGCTGTGGGCGACGAGACAAATCAAGATCTGGCACCAAGCACTATAGAAACTTCTTATCGGTCTGACGCTATGTGGATGAGTGGCAAGTCCTTGCCCAAGAACTGCCGCTCTTCAACTGCAGTGATGAAGGTTCTTCTCAGTTCATCTCTGGGACGATGTAGGAGCTTGCCAGAGGTAGGGAAACCATATTGATGAATTGTATTATTTTTTCTATGCAGTTGCGATGAGTTCTACTTTATTTATGTTACATGCAGTACATTATCTGAATTATTTTGAACTTGCTCTGTTCCATAGGTGTCTCCAGTATATGGACGTAGACTAAGTACATCAGCCAGGGGCCTCTTGGACTGTCTGGCCCAACTCCAGCTCATTGAGCCCACTGGGAATCAGGGTTGCAATGCAATTGATGACCAAAACCGGAAATATGAGGACATTATGACCATTCTTCAGTCCCTTTGGCTCACTGACCCTCGGGACATTGAGACCAAGGACATTGGCAAAGAACAAGTGACTCCACCAAGGTCCTCTTCAGGGGTGGATATGAGCAGTGGCTCTGGTGGATCGGGGAAGGACCATGAGAATCAAGGACGAGATCAAACCCTCCCAAAAGAGTCTTCACATGAAGATGAGGCAGTGGTAGAGGAGGAAAGCAAGGAACGTATGGCTGAGCTTCTCTTACAAGAGAAGCCCTTGCACAGTGAGAATCAAAGTAATGTACTTCCAGTTCTGGACATCCTAAAAGCTGAGAACCCCTCATCATCAGACAAGACTTCAACGAACAATACCTCCAACTCCAGTTCAGGAACGCCTCCAACAGTTTTGCAGGCATCCTTGTCCAAAAGACCATCCCGTGAACCTGATCCGGTGTGGGTGCTGCACCTCCTGAAGAAGTTGGAGAAGCAATTCATGAACCACTATGTCAATGCTATGGCGGAATTTAAAGTTCGCTGGGACCTGGACGACAGCCTTATTCTTGACACGATGATCTCTGAACTGAAGAATGAGGTGAGCAACCGTATCCAGAGGAGCATAGAGCGGGAGATGAGGAAGATCCAGGGTCGAGCCGGACGAGGCGAGAAGTCACCACGGCCTCCTAAGGGGGCAAACCTCTCCAGGGAGTCCACCATGACCGAGAAGAGGCGACGAATGCTGAAGGTAAATTCAGCATCATAATAAATCATGAAAGTGCAACCCTCATGATTTGATTTTGGCTTACATTCTCGGGTAAAATTTATTGTTCAAAATAATGAATGAATGAATTTGCTATTTGTTTTTTTAGGTCATGAAGAACCACTCAGTCAAAACTGCTGACTCCTTCAGCGATGGAGAGTTGACAGTCGAGTACAGCGACCAACGAAGCGACGATGATTACTGCCCCTGTGATGCTTGTGTACGCAAGAAAATGGCGGCACGGCCTCAGAAGATGCACCAGGCGGCTGCTGAAGCTCCCGTGATGATGGAGTTTGACCTCCTTAAAATACTCCAGCTCAAGAAGACCCCAGCACCTGTAACCCAAACCGCACCACAGCCTTCAAATAGTGTGGTCGTAGACGAGGATGCGAGGAGTCTACAGGTTGTACAGGAGGAAGAGGAGGAGGATGAGTCAAATGAGGATAGCACAGTCCCTGAGGAGGATGCGGGAGAAAAGGTAAAATATGATGGTGAGAATAATGAGTCGGAGTTAAGCGGGGAGGGAATGTTCTGCCAGTGCAAAAGGGGGGACACACTAGAGAGAGTGGAGGCTGAGGAAACAAGTGATAACACGGGTGAGGAAGTATACAAGAATGACGCTGAAGATGAGGGCGAGACAGGAGAGGACGTGGGCGAGACAGAAATAAACGAAGAGAACGACAGCAAAAACGGAGCTGCAGAAGAAGAGACCCCTGAAGGAGGCGGTGGGGCGGGTGCGGGAGAGGACGAGGACGAGGACGCAACACATCAGGACAATGAAGACCAGGAGGAAGAAAGCAGTGCCTCAGAAGGAGCGGAAGATGAAAAGGAAGAGGTGACTGAAGAGCCTCCAGATGAAGGGGAATTATCCAAGCAGAAAAGCCACTCACCAAAGGTCAGGATACGCACAAACACATCATAACTGTACTGGTTTTCGACATTTTAGACACTGACTGGTGTGTGTCCCACCTTGTCTTTGAGCCCAAACTGATGAAGCCTGCTCGGATGAAAGGCGAAATATCTTCTAAGACAACCCGAACAGTCCGGTTGCGATCAATTGAATGCCCCGAGAATACAATAACCTGGATGAATGGAAATATTCGCAGGCGGATTAAAAGTAAATTATTCAAGGATCTACATGGGAGGGTGATAATATTACAACTTCCTCTCCGTACAATACAGGTGCCGCTGAGAAACATACTGTTAGACTAGAATGGCACTTAATCACTTACAGGAGGCTGTAGGCATGGCCATAAATTAATTTTAAAACATCCCCAACACAAGAGATTATGCTCATGAACTAGTTGTAGCCTGGAGCGCCGCGGAAGAATACAGTCTGCGCTCAACTTAACTCTGGCTTCTGTCACTAAAGATAAAGATGGTCCTGAAGCAGCTACCTAGGTGTTGTAAGGATGAAGAGGAGGTGCTCCAATAACTTTACATTTTAATCTGGTATGACTTTAGAACCCGTAATATGCCAGGTGAGAAAGTATTGCCTAGATTGGGTATGTGGTATTTTTGTAATTGTTATAATAAAACCCTTAAATATACTGCATATAATAACGAATACAGTATCTCCTAACTTGTCAAAATGCACTTTATAACAAAATATGATCAAAGAGCCTCTGCTCTGTATGAAATATAAAGGGGAGTGTACAGCAGTTTCTGCGCTCGGCTGAGGAGTTTATGTGTACATCAAATAGGACTGTGACCCGATGCAGTCTCAGCGAGGAAAGCTAATCTCGCCATCCAATTAGACAGATTGAACAAATCTACAGTGGTGCCTTGGTTAAGGTCGTTAATCCGTTCCGGAATGTCCGACACAAACCAAAATGGGCTCTGAGCAAAGCAAAGTTTCTCAAATAAAATAATGTAAATCCAATTAAAGCGTTCCAAACACCTAAAAATGTTAACACAAAACACATTTTTTAGACAATAACTATAGCTGTACATGCAGAAACTGATGCAAAAATGATTACAAATGAACATTTGTAACACATCACTTTTACCTAGTTTTGTTGGAGGGAAAAAAACACAAAAATAGTGACAACAAAACTAAATAACCACAATTTGCAAAAATGTAATAAATATATCAAACTAAATATTAGCATTATAATTATTCATTGCATTTCTTATTTATTTTGAGCAAATAGTGCACTATAACAATAATAAACAATTGAATGTATGCAGAAAATAACACAATCAAGTCTTCAACAGACAGCAAAATAAATACCAGATAATTACTTTTTTGAAGCTCAAGATTGAGCGGGGAGAAGTAGAATTTAAATCCATCCAGTCTCTGAAAGAGATACTTTCATGAGAAAGTTGTATTTCAGGAACCATTAAACATGCACCTTGCCATCTATTGTAGAAATTAAAATAAAAAGGTGGTGGAAGGATGCCATATGTCTGGTGACGTGTTGGAAATGGTCGTTCCGGATGTAAAATGAGACCCCACGATGCACCGCCGGGTTGGCAGACTGTTACGCGGATGCATCTACAGTATGTGTGCGTAGCCGATGGCTGCGCCTCGCCATCGCGTTTACGTACCACATTAAGCAGTAAAATTCTGAAGTCTTGCGCGCTTGTCCCGCTACGGTCCATCAACGTTCTCCTCTGTGCAGTCTATTAATTTGTTACCTTGTGTATCTCGCGACAACTCTGATACAGGGTCCTAAAATGGCGCCTGCAACCCACAATGCATTGCGCAATCACATGTAAGTATCGCCAGATTTGCCCTTGTAAACTCGTAAACGAAAACTTTGGTTGTCAGCCGAAAAACGTGCTAACCGGGGCGATGTTAACCGAGGTACCAGTCTGTTTTGTGCAACCACTTGCCTCCACTGCTTGAAGTTTTCATCTTCTCAGCTATTGTTGAAATGTTGCATATGACAGCACAACAATAATTGGTCGCTTTGTTCTTCAACGGACAGGGTCACAGCTCAGCCGGAGCCGCCTGCGTGACCGTGGGCGAGGACGTCGATGCTGATGAACACCCCAGTGACATCGGCGCTGATGAGTCAGGCGCAAATGGAGACAAAGAGGAGGGCGGTTCCCTCCTCCATCAGTTCACCAGGACCTCAGTGGAGTGCTTGCCAGGCTCCTTGGAGGACTGACACCCTCACACATAAACATTAGGCTTGAACCGACTTTTTGTCGCCTGAATCCGGTACTGCTTGGCTCTTTTGTCCAACCACACAAACTGATACAAACCAAGCCGACAAAAGCAAAAACCAGAACACCTGATGCACTTTATCCCTCTGCTTTTGGAGTCTCGGTGGAACTTGAAGCAGCAACACAACCAACAGTATTTACTACCCACCCAGCAAAAATGAGTAACATAAACAGACACTGAAACAACGTTTGAATTTGGTTGGACTTCCTGTCTAAATTTGGTTGAAGAGCATTTGAGAGTTTTGGGGCCACAGTTGGACCAAATTATTTGGACTAAATTCAACCCAATTCTCTAGTTTAGGACTAAATAAAGGCAATAATGGACTGTCCAGATTTAGCCCAAAAATGTATCGTCCGGCGGGTAGTCACACAATTTGTCGCCTTTGAAAGGGTATTTCTGAATAACACAGAATTACTGTCCCGTGTTACTGGTTTGAACTTCACAGTGATATTGATGTGATGCCGTGGACCATATTTTTGTTTTTTCTGTAAAATATGTATTAGCCGCTTAAATGTACTATGAGACTCACTCAAGATTACCTGATTACTATAATAAGTCACTCTTACGTCTACGCTGTATATTTCATTAGAAGCCTTAAAAAGATATCATTGAAATTGCATTGAAGAGTGTGATCACCTTGAGGCCAGGAGACGTCCCATTTGGAATGGTATTTTTCCATACTAGTACCGCGCATTCGCAAGTTTTTAAGATTCTTTCTTCAATGCTTTAGTGTCCGACTGTGAACCTGCTTGCCCACACACCGTACATTCGGGTGGGGTCTGTGTGAGCGTCCGTGTGGACCAGCGGAGTGACGTGTGTTACTGATGCCTTACCGTATCCATGGTTTTATGAAGTAGATCTACAGAAACAAAGAGACGGGTCGTGCTTAAGTGGCTGCAGTTTTCCGCGCTTCCACTGTCCGTGGGCCGTGATGCGTGCATGATGACATCATGTTGATGCAAATAAAAGGAATGCACGTCACAAGATTGAATGTTTTCATTCATTTGAACTGAAAACACACTTGGTTTGCATAGTCATTAGAAATGTTTTGAAACATGAGGTTGTGTTGCATGTAAATATTACACTTGAAATAAATGACTTAAAGGATAATACCTCAATCAAGAACTCTCTGTTGTGCAATCCTGTGGTCAGCTCTGGTCCAAAAGCAACTGCAAAGCTGCTCGAGCCCTCCCAAGATACACGTCACGTTAATCCAGTGTAGCTTGGTGAGTGTGTGTGTGTGTGTGTGGAGCAGTGACGTGCAGTCAAGGGAGGCAGGTAAAAATAATAATAATCCGTCCATACTTTCATTTTCTATGCCGTTTGTTCTCTAGGGTCATGGGGGTATGCTGAAGCCCATCTCAGTTGACCTTGGGCATGATACTCCCTGAACCGGTCGCCAGCTAATCGCAGGGAAATAATAATAATAATAAAAAAACATGAAATTAATATGAATATTTGTCCACTAAAGTGTAATGCAAATGAATTGTCCGTATGTTTCAATTGGTGCGGCCATTTCTGTTTGTCAGCGTGTTGTCTATAATGCAATGTTACTGAAACACCTATTATACAACACAACTTAAATAACAGAAGTGTGACATCCTTATTCTTGCTAATCTGACAAGAGTGTCCAGAAGGGGTGGGGGCCTGCGTGAGCTGCAAGGTAGTTACTACTGCAGTCCTTCCATTGAGAGAAAAAGCCAGCTTTTTTCTTTTGACAGCAGCAGCACCAGCTGGAGAGTAACAAGTCAAATGCATCGACATTATTTATATGCGCTGCTGAATGAATTCGACTACCAAGATTATATTCCGTATATCCGAACTCACCAGAAGGGGATTAGACTTTTACTACAAAGTATCGGAACTTTTCCTTGAGAAGGATGGGGTGCAGGTACTCCATATACAAAAAGTAAGACCACAGTTAATACAAAAAAACTGTTTCTCAATGAGCTTACCTGTATTAACATTTTTTTTAAAAATTCCAAAGGAGTCCGTGCCTCACCAGCCATGCACTTCTTGTTTCTCAGTTATTTTCCCTAGCCTAGCCCTCTGATTGCATTTGTTGTTTCCAGGAAAAAGCCTACTTTGCTTCTCTCTCCTTTGTTGGCTTTCTTGTATTCTGTGTGACAATGCTTTTGGAGGTTATGTTAGGCCCTTATGCCCTGCGATTGACTGGCGACCAGTCCAGGGTGTACCCCGCCTCTCGCCCAAAGCCAGCTGGGATAGGCTCCAGCATCCCGGCGACCCTAATGAGGATAAGCGGTATAGAAAATGAATGTCAGGCCCTTATGTATTTAGTTTAGATTACTTGGCTTGCACTTGCAGGTAGAAATTGCAGGTAGAAATTAAGTTCATTTTTCTTAAAAAAAAGAATCTTTATTCTGTAGTAGTTTCCATATGTCTGTAAAATAATTTAATTTGTAGAATCTCTGAGGTACTGTGCTCATGCCACATTTTGAGATGCTTGTGGACAAAAGTTGCCTGCTCTACAGTATCTGACAAAAGCGCATACATGACTCCTATATCAGCATCTTATTATAGCCTCCCAAGGGGCAGTATACAGACCAGTAGGTTTACAGCTTCTAAGGCCACATTGGTTTACTTTAAACAGCACAAATCCAGTGCGCCTCAGAAAAATGGTTCCTGGAATGCGAATGGTGTACTCACTTTTATGAGCTACTGCAAAAAAACATTATGTCTTGGACACTGAGGCAGGGAGACACGCCCTCACAGCCTCTCTTATGATTGGCTGAAGCTCCAGACAAGACCCCGCCTCCTTGAGGGACAGACCAGTCAGCAAAGAGACCAAGGCCAGCGGCACCACCTGGTCACACAAAGGGAGGTCATGCAAAAAAACCAGTCCTCTTTGTCATTCGTTTTTTCCCTTTACCTTTGTCCTTCCCTTGCCCGTGGTTGTGTGTGTCTTCATGTCACCAGCTCTTATGTCCTCTGTCAGGTTCTCCACCTGGTAGATGGCCTTCAAGAGAGCCTCCTCGCACTGGGACTCAGGATAACCTGATAGTTTCTAGCAAAGGGGAGATTTGGGCTGAATTGTGGTTGAGTTTCAGAATTCAACATGTACACCTATATACTGTATTTCTGTTGACACTAGCTACAGTAATCCCTTACCACTTTAAGTTTCAAATATCCCACATTCCCTCTATCACAGGTTTAAAAAAATATATTCAATAATAAATGAATATGCAGATTTAATACATTTTTTTGCTTAAATTTAGCATAAAATTGGCTAAATAAACTAAAATACAAATAGAAAGCATTCAGACTATGCTTTCATAGACGTGACGTGACAACAACCATCGCAGGAAGTACCGTACAAATATGTCAAAAAGGAACTCTCTCAAAGCTAACATGTGTGAGTCGATATTGTGTCTTTTTATGTATTATGGTAATGGTAAAGGGAATGGTTTGAATTTATTTGAACATGCATGTAAATAACATAACATCACTTAATACTCTGGACAGCTCCAGATGCCCAAAAGGAGTAGGAAGAAGCAAAGCTTATTGAATTCCACCCCCGTAGGCTCTCCCCTACTTCAATACATTTGCGGACTTCCTGCAGTCAGTAAGTTTGAATGCATAAGTAAGGTAATGTGACAGTGTGTTGAATAGTAATCCTTGTCATGGTAAATTAATCACATTGCCATCTTGATGAATGGTGATCATTATAAATAATAATAATCATATTGCTGATGAGTGGTGTACAACAATTAAAACAAAACATTGTTGTAGTACAGACAAGGTTCTCACTCGGATGAAAAGTTGCTAGTACAAGTACAAGGTGATAGTAACAAACACAGCATTGACAGTCAGCAGACAGAAAATGTACCTCCCAAGGAATGAAGTAATATGGCCTTGGATGTACACAATATTTCCCGGGTCTTCTTCCTGGTATTTTGTAAACATCAACTGTTTGTAATGTTTCTTGAAGTCACTCATTGTAGAGCATTCTTTTACTTCTTTACTTCATCCGTTCCACAGTTTGATTCCACATACCCAAGGACTAAACGTTGGTTGTGTTGTTCTTGCTTGATTTGCTTCGCTTGATTTGTGTTTTATGTTTAGTTTCTTCCTAAGATCATATTTCTCCTCTCTAGTTGAGAAATATTGTACGACATTCTTTGGTAACTGCTTGTTGTTTGCTTTATGCACCATTTTAGCCGTTTGAAGGTTTATGAGATCGGCAAATTTTAATAGTTGTGATTTTTGAAACTGTGGAAACAGTGGATTGGATTATCCTAATTGATCTTTTTTGCGGTACATCAAGCGAGTGAAGTGTACTTTTGGAGTTATTTCCACACAGTAAGTTAGATATGGTAACACCAGAGAACAATAGAGAGATTGGGGTGATTTTTGTTCCAGGACAAATTTTATTTTATTCACTATTGAAGTATTTCTTGCTACCTTATGTTGTATGTTTTTGATGTGAGGTTTCCAACTCATTCCTTCATCAATTATGAGACCCACAAATTGATGTTCATTCACCCTTTCAATTTCCTCTACGTAAATTTGTATTTTCTCACACGTATCTCTTCTGCTAATACCAAACAGCATGATTTTCGTTTTACTTAAATTCAAGGATAATCTGTGTTTGGTTTTTTAGAGTAATCATTTCATCTGAAACTTCTTGTGTGTTTTCTCCAGATTATTTATTCTTATTTGGTCTGCTATGCTGTCTAGAGGGCTCTAATAATGTTAAAAACCATATTTAGAAGGTGGTAAACAAGTTTTCTATGCTTTAACTGGAAAAATATTACATTAATAACTAAGAAATATTACTTCTTGGAAATTCTCTTATTATATACTATTCAAATAGAAAAGCTCACATTGATTCAAACGTAGAGTAAGTACGTTTTTCATGTAGTTGTACTGCATATTGGTGTTTTATGTCACTTTTGTAGTTATTTTAGTTAGTTTTTGCATATAATCATTGCATAGTTTAAATGTAGCTCAGATACAGTCGTCCCTCGCCAGATTGCAGTAAAAATAATGTGGCGTCACTATCCCAAAAATATGTGACCTATTAGTTAAAAAAATTATATTTTAAGTCTTTTTTGCCTAACTTAAAGATTTTCAAGCATACAAATAGTTAAATGAACTCAAGCAAGAAGACACATTCAAATTGACATATGTAGTATTCTTCAGTAATGTTACTTTAATGTTTGGTGAGAACCACAGTCTTTTATTGCTGGTTTGAATGATCTCACAACAGCAATAATAATAAAGACTTAATAATCATAATCACAATAACATGGGCTGTAATCCATGCCAAGATAAAACTTTGAACCCCTGACCTCACTCCCTGTCCTCCATACACCTGGAACACATTTGTTGCAACACAGTTTTATTTATATCATACATTTTTCTCTGATTACAACTAGTATATTTGGTAAGTGTAAAGGTGACTATATGGGTTATTTAGAGTCTAGAGGACGTAGACTTAAGATTTAGACTGTTGTTTCCCATGTTCTGACGATAAAAATATTCCATTTATATACTTAGCGGAAATTGGGTTCATGCTCAAATACTCGATGGGATACACACCAGTCAGACTAGATAGGAGAGGAGTGAGGGACATACAATGCTGTCCTTTCATCCCTTCCCAAAAGACTCACTCATATAGCCTGCAGGAAATAAACAATGCACAGCCACCTTGGTTTCAGATGGGCCCATGACCATCATTACATCTGAATGGGATGCTAATAAAGGTGATACCACCCAAACAACCATCGTTGGCAGGCAAAGACCTCACTCCATTGTATGTTAATTGTCATCTTTTGACCCCAGTAAAGTGCCAACCATCCCTGTCTGACCCTGCCTCCGACTTCAGGGGTTAACTAAATTGGATCTTGCACTAGACTAGACCTAGAGCTGTTCTATCTAGTCTGACTGATGTTTGTCCCACCAAGTCTTTGAGCCTGAACTGAACTAGACTAGAACTGTCCTATCTAGTTTCACTGATGTGTGTCCCACCTAGTTTTTGAGCCTGAACTGAACTAGACTAGAACTGTCCTATCTAGTTTCACTGATGTGTGTCCCACCTAGTTTTTGAGCTTAAACTAGACTAGAGCTGTCCTATCTAGTCTCACTGATGTGTGTCCCACCTAGTTTTTGAGCCTGAACTAGACTAGAGCTGTCCTATCTAGTCTCACTGATGTGTGTCCCACCTAGTTTTTGAGCGTGAACTGATGAAGCCTGCTCGGATGAGAGGCGAAATTATAATGTGGACTGTATTTTGTAGGTTTCCATACACCAGGATGGTTTCAGGTTGCAAAATCTCCTGTATGAAAAAGTCAAACTGGAGTCATAAAATGTTAAGATATAATAAATTGCAAAAGTGAAAACAAAAGAAGCCGAATGTGATACCAAGCCTTCACCAATGTCATGTGATACCTGGATCAAACGTGTGGCTCTGCGGTAAAGTTTGCTGTTGGTGACCTGCACGTCGATCATGTGGTTCTGGTAGATCTTCCCCTTTAAGACATGTGCCCCGGTGCTCACAGCGTTCAGCACCAACTTAGTGGACAGCTCCCACTGGCAAACAAAAGGCCTCATTAAATTCCGCTTCCTCTGAATTTACATAAGAAAGACTGACAGGAATCAATGAAATTAGTCCTTAAACGCTGAAGCAAGACACTCGCGCTTCATTTGTTTTCGGCGAGGAAAAGAAAAGGCAGCAATTTATCACTGCTCTAGTGTGTGTGTGTGTGTGTGTGTGTGTGTGTGTGTGTGTGTGCGTGTGGGTGCTGTACCATATTCAGTAGACTTCCTGAAACAGGCAATTGCCAAGAAATGGTTAAGGTGGACATACACAATCTGTTTATTTCATCCTGCAAAAACAATAAATGCGTGAGGTATAGCGGATGGGTAATAGTTAGAGTATATTTTGGTAACCAACTTGTGAAGCGTCATTGTCTCCATCAGCCTGGTGATTAACTGTATGGAGGTTAGACATCTTCTCCCTCACCCTGCGGGCCACATTCACCACTTCGCTGACATCATCTGTGAAAAAGAGGCCATCGTGGTGCATGACGAGGGCGGGTGTCAAGGTCAGAAGGAGACTCTCTCACCAGACTGGGCGTAGATGAGTATGACGGTGTCTTGGTCATCAAGAGTGGGCAGTACGTGAAGCAAAAAATCTTCATGCGCAATGCAAAACTGAGCACCCTGAGCGAAGAGTTGCAGACAATTATTGTTTAGCCCGCAAATACCAGTGAGTGTAAGAGAAAGTTGTGTCCTGACACTTTGGAATAAGAGCTGGATTCCATTTTAATTTGATTTAACAGGATTTCACACTCTTTAATCCTATTTGATGGTACATGTAATCCGTACCGGCACGATGAAATATGAAATCCTCTCAGCTGCGTGTAATTTTACTACCATTAAAAAGTGTATTGTGTTGGATTTATTAGTTGGACACAGTACAATTTGATTGACAGACCGGGTTGCCCCCTCGCTTATACATTACCAGCAAAGCCAACGAGCCCTCATTGTTGTCGAGCCCTCTGTATCCTCCACTTCTGAAAGCTTGAATATCCTGGCAGGCTGACACACACAGAGACAGGTTGTAGTATGCAGACTTTAAAAAAAAAAAACAATACTTTCTGCTCACCTGCTCCAAACGTGGGCTCACACTCACTGGCATCGATAAGGCCCAGCGCAGCCAGGCTTCCCCAGCCCAGGTAGCAGACACGTTTCCCACAGAGCAAACTGTAACAGGCACAAGTGTCCTTGCAACGAGTCCCACAATAATTGTGTATTATTATTGTATGTGTGTTGTATGCATGGAATAGGACGAGGCCTTAAACGACTGAGTCACCTCTTCCCAGCTGCAGCCACCAAACCAGCTATGGCTGCACCATGAGAGTATGTGATCTCCACTGTTTTCTCATAGGCTCTCAGGTGCTGCAGGATGCCGCTTGCGGAAAGGGGAAACACTCATTTATGAACATATTTAAGAAAAGAATCTGCATTCATGCCACTAGAGGTCAGCACCACAACACAGGGACGTACCTGCAAGATGACTAATCCTGTGCATGAGCAACCTGCACAAGCATGATGCACATGCAGACTGCATGTGCCTTCCTCACGCTCATGCAGTCTGCAGAGCATTCAAGGAAACATTCAAGTAGAAACACAAATGAAACACAAGACAGCGGAGTGCTGTCGCAAGGAATTCATCTTGCCGAAAGAACACGACATGGTGAGGTCCTAAGAGGCCAGCTTGAAGTTACTGTATATTCGTTTCAGCAAATGCTTTTGTCACAGTTGAACGGTCAGGACTACTCTGTGGCGTGGATTGAGGGGAGGCAGGCGAGGCAGAAAAATAAAACATAAATGATAACGCAAAAAATAAATGGCATTATTTGCACATTGAGCTATTTTATAATTATTAGTATTAACTAATAATAATTAATAATAAGTATTAATTCTACACCATTACTTTTTACAGCCTGCATTATGTAAATTCGTCAATTCTTGATAATTAAGACAGTAAAATATAGTTCAATGCTACACGCTAAGGTACACTGTACCCTGAAAGGGTGGAGGCGTACGTGAGCTGGAAGGTGCTCCCCGCTGCCATCCTTCTTTAGAAAGGAAAACCAGTGGCAGCATTTTCTTTGTTTGTTTGTATGATTTTTTTTTTTTACTTTATTATAACAAACAGCAGCGCCAACTAGAGCTACAGTCGGCAACAAGATCAAAAGTAGTGAATATATTTTTGCTTTGCCGGATGAATGAATGATTCTGACCGTGAAGATGGAGAATAAAACACTTCTGACCAATCTTTTGAGACCAGTTGAATAATTGCAATAATTTACATTTTGCACTGGTGGTTTTTAAGGAGGTTCTTAATGAAAAAATAAAAATGGAGGTGAGACAAAAATCGTGAGTGCATAAGCAATTTATTGCAAAGAAGCATTAAAGGTCATCAGCTGATCAAAAGTTTAAGACCATAGTTCAAAAAACCTGAAGCCCCCTAAAGTAGAAATAGAATTTCCAAAAATAACTCAGTGAGCTACTCAATGAGTAGCTGCACTATTCTTGATAATCATTGCAAAAATTGGTTTGGACATGCTTGATGTTTCTCCAGGTGGCAAAGATGGCTTCATGGAGGGCATCAACTGTCTGGACCTGATCTATTTTTGTAAACTTTCCTTCCCATCCATCCCCAAATGTTGTCATTTGGATTTAGATCAAGAAGACACGCAGGATGGTCATTACCTTCAGTCATCAGGGATGTCCCATGCAACATCTCCAAATAGCCTGCTGCCGTTTGACACCCCTGCACAACCTAAGCTTCATTTTTCCGTTGAAGGAAAAAACACCCCGGATCATGATGGGCATCCTCTCCTCAGTTCTGTGTGGAAAACACCTCAGGTGAGACCTCTTTGTCATGCCAGTAACGTTGGAAGTCATCAGGACCATCAAGGTTCTATTTTTCTCATCAGAGAATAAACGTGTCCCATAATTGGTGATCCTGTGCAAATTCCATTTCCATTTCTATGCCGCTTATCCTCATTAGGGTCACGGGGATGCTGGAGCCTATCCCAGCTGGCTTTGGGCGAGAGGCGGGGTACACCCTGGACTGGTCACCAGTCAATCGCAGGGCACATATAGACAAACAAACATTCACACTCACATTCATACCTATGGACAATTTAGAGCGGCCAATGAAGCTAACATGCATGTTTTTGGAATGTGGGAGGAAAGCGGAGTACCCGGAGAAAACCCACACACGCACGGGGAGAACATGCAAACTCCACACAGAGATGCCCAACGGAGATTTGAACCCAGGTCTTCCAGATCTCCTGACTGTGTGGCCAATGTGCTAACCACTCATCCACCGTGCGGCTGTGCAAATTCCAAACGGGCAATTTTATGGAGAGGGCTGTGACAACAAGTTTTTTCTTCTTAAAAGCCCTCTCTAACAAATGCCGTCTAATGGTTACTGTACTGCACTCTGCACCAGAAACAACCTTCATTTGGGCAAAGATCATCTGGTGTCTTGACTGACAGCCAATTAGATCCTCCAGCTCAGGGCCAGTAACATTTTTCCAGGTCTACCTTTTTTTTCCATAACCCACAGGATCTTTTAAAAGGACATTTAAATCATCTCCCTGCGATTGACTGGCCACCAGTCCAGGGTGTACCCCGCCTCTCCCCCGAAGTCAGCTGGCATAGGCTCCAGCATCCCCCCACGACCCTAAGGAAGATAAGCAGCATAGAAAATGGATGAATGGATTGAAATGATCTTACGGCATCCAACCTCAGCAAAATGAGAGCTCAACACTCCGACTGTGTTCAATGACGGAAGGCTTCTGTGCCTTTCCCATCATGAGATCGTGACAGAGGGAATACCTGACAGAAAATGAAATCGAATCCACATTTTTGCCGAGACGTCGGCTTTTAAAGGTCTTCACCTTTTGATCAGTCAATTTCCCTTGAATGCTTGTTTGCAATATATTTCTTACTCAAATCACGTTCGTCTCTCATTTCTTCTTTTTGCATTTTGAAGCTCTACTAAAAACCTCCTTAAGATCCAACAATGCAAAATGGAAATTCTTGCAAGTTTTCAACTGGTTTAAAGAATGTTGATAAAGAGTGTGCAGTATATCCAAGCTCAAAACCACTCCAAACTGGAATTTCTGAGAGAAGATAGGTTGATCAAAGTTCTTTTCATGTTAGGCTTTCCTGTAGAAGCATAATGTGCATCTCCATCATATATAAATAAAAGCTAAGACCAAAATAAATAAAAGCTAAGGCAAAAATAAAAACAAACATGGGACAAAGAAGTATCGGAAAGCATTTTTAAATAAAAGTCAATTATTCTCTTCTTTGCCTTGTCATCCTGTTAATGAGCAAATTGTACTAACGTAAAAACTCCGGATGGGTTAGTGCCTCACCACACGAGGCTGGCTTATCAGTCCAGAGTTTCTTACTTTACATGTGACTTTCTTCTTATACTGATGTTTGTGCAACATACAAATGTGCAGATTTCCAAACTGGAGCATTACTAACATTGTGAATTTGTTACAATAAAATAGCAATACTGGTTTTCAATGCTATATTGCTATGAGAAGGTCATTAGATATTGAAAGTGCCTGCTGGCTGGTGAATGTTCGTGTGTAGTTACAGAATCAACACCAGCAAATGGCCACTATACTAATGTCTTTGTATTCACTGGCTTACTGGTGTGTGATGGATGCACGTGAGAAAGTAGCAGCGTGAGCAGCACACAAGATGACCTCCAGGAGCATCTTAGTTGCACTTCCTCCTTTCATCCTGGAAGAGCCACTGATGGCCTCTGGCTGGTAGAGAGTGCGCACACACTAACTCACTCCGGTCATTTTGTGTTCGTAGCGCCGTAAGGCTCTCACCCCGACTGATGGGTTGATGAGGAAGGCTTTTCGGCTTTTGGCAAGCACCTGCATTCTTTGGAGCACACTGAGGAATGTGAATGTGCATCCTGGTCCGGGTTCATTCCTGCACGGAGTAATTCTTTATAAAACACGTACAGTCAGCACAGACTTAAAGGTGCATGCACAATATCATCCAACACAATAGCTGTGTCATCCTGACACCCATGTTCACCAACACACTATTTTATAGCGATTTGGGGTCTAAAGTGTGTATTTTGCGGTATCCCAATTCCGGTCAAGTTTGACAAATGAGGGCTGTCAAATTTAACATGTTAACGACACGCCAACCAAAGTGTTTAACGGCACCACATTTTTTGACGCGCGATTAACGTGAGCGAGTCCTGTTTGACCCTCGTGCCACACCGTAGTTTGAGGAACGGCAGCGGCGGCGGTGTTTGTGTGACACCTGAAGCTGGAACAAATATTAAGCAAGGAGTGTTTTGAATGGCAAGATTAGCTTCGAAGCCCGGGCAGACCAACAAGACCAAAGGTTTTTTTGAAGACCATTTTGGTTTTCTTCAGCCATTCCGAGGTGGAGTGGCTGGTGTGTTTTGGATCATTGTCCTGCTGCAGAACCTTCTGCAGAGCCCATGTTTCAGCTTGAGGTCACAAACAGATGGAGAAAAATTCCCCTTGAATATTTTTTTTTTGTAAACAGCAGACTTCATGGTTTCCTTTTATTAAAAAAAGATTTCCAGTTCCTGAAGCAGCGAGTCAGCTCCAGACTGATTTAATTTTCAAGTGAAACAAACATATTGTTCTATTAATGATAATAATGATAATGAATTACACTTGTTGTGCGCTTTACCAAAGCCTCTCAAAGCACTTACCCTGAGGCCATCATTATTCCTTCACACCACACTTGGTGATGGTAAGCCACAGCTGCCCCGGGGCAGACCGACGGAAAGCGAGGCTGCCAGCGTGCGCCATCAAACCCTCCGACCACCGTCGACACTCACACACACACCACTTTCATACTAGGCGATGTGGGTGAAGTGCCTTGCCTAAGGGCACAAGGAATGTTTATTTCCCCCCGCTGTGGCACCTGGTGTACCCCTGAGGTTTCCCATCCAAGTACTGACCGGGCCCTGCCCTGCTTAGCTTCTGAGATCTGACGGGATCAGGATTTGACAGGCAGGTTTGGCCGCATCTTTGACAGTATCACATTTATTCATTACTATCTTTGCAAAGGCAACATCTGGGATCTCATTAGTGCTGGCTTTCTTATTGTTGCCGTGTATGACATACCGTGCCTGATGTGTAGGGTTGAAACCTAGCAGAACAGGAGTGTAGACATCTGGGTGCTGCAAGCAGAAGTCCAACTGGCCTGCCACAAATGGTGCCTGCGAGTAAATGATTTTTAAAAAAGTGTATACAATCCGACTTCTTAATATTCAGCCTCACTGATAATCCACACGAGATACCGAAGAACAAGACTCTCTTCTTCCCCTCACACAGCTGTCAGGAAAACAACACGGCGATGACTCATACCTGCAAACTCGATTGAAAAAAAGAAACACGTTTTGCACACACTTTTCATCCAGCTTCTGACCTTTTTCAGACTGAGCATGCCCAGTTGAGGGTCATCTTCTGGAGCCTCTTGGGAGGAAAACAGAGCCCTTTGAACGTGAGCAAATAGATCATTGAAGCTTAAACAACAAAACAATATCAAAAGGCGAACAAACGGTCAAAAGGACACATCTGGGTATGCGTTCTGAATAATTACAGTATACATTTCACTTGAACAAGCAGGCGCACCTGTCTCCTCCTGCAATGATGTATGAGTAGAGCTCGACGTGGTGCATCTGTCTCAGTGCTCTGTTGAAGCTTGACTACACACACAAACACACAACTTTTTCATCTGTAGAAGGACGCATCCATCAGAGGTGCTATTACCGGGACACGACGCCAAAGAGAACGAAAACCAGGTCCTTTGACTGAGCGTGTCAATATAAATCTTTTTTCTTTTTTTTCCTTGGCCAATTCTACTCGTATTAGCATTCAGAAAATACGGAATACGGGCTAAATACAGTTGGCATGATTTTGTTTTCAAATGTTTTCAAAAGGTTTGCTTAGTTTTTGTGTATCATCTGGCAGAATCGAGTGCCCAAACAATGCACCAGACACTTTACTGACTCACATTTTTTGTTGCTTGTGACTACAAAATAACCCACCATGGGACCAAGGTAAGTTGCATTTTGATAAAGTTATCCACTGCGCTTTCATTTGCGCAGACAAGTCTTCAGTAAAAGGTAAAAATGATGCTAAATTTGTGCATTTCATTTGTCATTTATAATTACAAAAATGGTTCAGTGGTAATGGTTTATTTTTATTTTGAAGATGCATACAAGTTACATTGCAATACATCACATTATCCAGTTCACAGTTCCACGTGTTCGAAAAGGAGCAGGAAGAACAAAGGCCTTATTTAATCCTACCCTGCCTCCGTTTCACATCAATTACAATACATTTGTTCACTTCCTGTATTCCCAATGTTTCTGTTGCAAAAATTAAATACAAAATGTCAGGTAATATAACAATGTTTCTGTTGCAAAAATTAAATACAAAATGTCAGGTAATATAACAATGTAGTAAAATAGGTGTGTTTATAATCACTTTAAATAAATAGTGCAAAAAACAGTCATTATAAATAATAATACATATATAACAATAACACAGTTGAGTTTAATTTCTTCCTGACTCAATCATGATAAGTAGGAGACCATACCTGAAAATCTAATATTTTTGTAGTTAGAAGCATATAAAAGTATAGCAAATCTGCATTTAAAACTTTTTAAATACGTTTTTTTAACCTTATTAAAGCCCTCTAAACATGAAATAACACCCCTATGGTCATAATCAGAGTAAATAAAGGATTATTACGACAGGTCTGGTGCTTTTGTGTCTCACCAAACATTACAGTAACATTATTGACACATATGAAACTATATGTTCCTATTCTATGTACCGTATATAGAATATAATATATCTTCAACGTGTATGCGCTGTCTGAATGACAACGTGTACTTTAGTTCCTTTAGACATTTTTATGCTTCAAAAAGGACATCACATTTGCTTAATTGCCCTTTCACTTTTCTGTTACTAACAATAGACACTGTTCAAGCACAAAATAGCATTTATTTATTCATCTTTCTATTCATTAAGTATTAAAAACTGCAATAGAGTGAAGCTGCGGAATTCGAAATGCAAAGTGGTGATCATTATGTTTTTTGAAAGGTTTTATATATACAGTACGTGTATAAATGCATCGGGGTGTCTTCAATGAATTACGGGTAATTGTATTTCCTATGGGGGGGGGAAATACTTTTTGTCTGACCTTCTGCAGAGCAAAGTTATAGCAAAAACCAGGTTCAGCGGTAAGAAGAAGATGTGTTTACCGCTGCAAGGAATGCCAGTCGACCTGACGTCCCACAGCCACTCAGAACAATTTGGCTGTCCCGTGGGTCCTAGAAACAAAGGATGCTTTAATACACCACAGATGGCAAGCAACCGTCAGACATGAGGTCCTCCTACCTTGAGGATGACCTCTACTTTCTCAGATAACTCCATTATGTTTTTCACCATTTTGTCACCCAAGAGCATCTAAAACAACATGGAGATGTTTTTCAACTGATATCCATTTGCTGTCTCTCTAGTTATGTTTCCTCTGTAACCTGGTACGTGCTTCCCGTCTCGTTGCGAAACATCTCCGCATCGCAGCTCTGCAACATCCTCACGATGCGAGCGGCTGGAGCCCGGTCGATGTCACAGGTCAGAGGGTTTGACTTCTCCGATACCGGAAGCGAGGCCTCGTAATCCGGCAACTAGTAAGAATGAAGCTTCAAGTCATAGTGGAGTTGCTCGGCTCAACTAGCATGAAAGAATGACGGCAGTTGGCGTCGCCAATGAGATTGAAAATACTCCTACCTCCCATTCGTGCATTGCGGCGACACGGCAGGAGTCGGTCTAGAATCAAGACAAGTCAGCGCTTTCTGCAGTGACAAAGTCCACAAAAAGACCTTTGAGATCAGAGTGGGAAAGGAAGCTCTTCTCTCACGATGCAGGACACAACTAGGGAGTAGATGCTCGGTAACCTATAACTTCTAACCACACGGTTCCGCCCGTGCAGGGCTGGAAGGCTCCCCTGCATGCGTCGGTGGTGCGGTTTTGTATCTGTTTGCTTCTAATTGTTTCCGGGTCGGTCAGTCTAGGGCGGCGTCTCTCAGTTTTTTTCTGTTATGCCTCCATTGGAGGACAGAAATGTTTTTGCGAACCCAATTTGAAAAACTCTAGAGAAACCGGTCAAATCTATTTATCTAGCTGTGCTGTACAGACTGAACCCAAAACTAAAATTAGCAAACTGCAACAAAATGGAGAGAAGAGAAGCTTACGAGCATGTTTTTGTGTCAGACTGCATGCTGAGGACGACAAACTCACACATGCTGGCTGGTCTGCACTAATATTGAAAGTCCTCCCTCCCTCCCATGCCCTGACACTCCCCCCCGCACCCCCCTACCCCCAGGGGGGGGCATCCCCACTATTTGAGAAGCACTCGTCTCGGGTAAGCGTGTGTGTCTTCTACATGAAGCAAGCTGCAGCTGGCAGATAAGGTCAGGCAACCTGTCTGTGCAAAGTTCAAGCAGTTGTGCTTCTTCTATCCTAACCATCGCTAAGCGAGGCAACACCACCAAAAACACCCCAGCGACGTTTCTGCTCCCAGAGAAGTGGACCGACATTCCGTACGCCGCACGCAACAACTCGTGATTCATTTGTGAAGTCCACAATTTTGTCCAAACCACCCAGGCAGATGGTGCTGTGTGTCTTCACGGGTGGTCTGCACTCACTCGCTCACTCACTGCATTCGCCTCCTAATTGTTGTCGGTGGCAAGAGAACATTCTTCACATCCTCCACCAAGGATAACTGTCCTGACTAATATTGCTCCTCACGCTTCTTCCTCGTTGTTGCTCCTGCTGGGTACTACAAGCAGTGGATAACCGCAGGAATGTGCATTTCACTTACATGTTGATGATCAATATTGGGTCCGTGAAATACTGCGTCTCGAGGACGAGAGCGTGCACCTGAGAACAACAACATGCAATTTCCCGAGCCCCTGCTCTGCATCTGTCAGCCTAATGCATTAGACACAATCAGAACATCTCAGCCCTAAATGATGCAGCAGCAAAGCGACCTGGGATAACATCTTAATCCCTGCACGCAGTGCGGTCGATTGGAGTCTCCAATGCAGCAAAACCGCAGTACAAACCAGACTGGACTCTTTACGGCTTCTGGCAGTCGTGAGCCCGACGAAATCTCCTGATTGGTACCATCGAAAGAGAGGTGGTCCTTTTCATCTTGTCGTCCTATCTAAACAGATGACATGTGGAGCATGATGATGCAATTTGTTTGTTCATGTTTGGGAGAATTAGTGGTTGGGATTCATGCCATGGGAGCTTCGGCTCGTAATTGTCTTTCAAGTGTACATAAATCCAAAAGCATTCGTTCCCTGGCCACATTTGCTATTATATATTTTGTATTTATTGTTATATTGTGGGGCCGCACGGTGGCTGAGTGGTTTGCACATCGGCCACACAGTCAGGAGATCTGGAAGACCTGGGTTTAAATCTCCGTTGGGCATCTCTGTGTGGAGTTTGCATGTTCTCCCCGTGCGTGTGTGGGTTTTCTCCGGGTACTCCGCTTTCCTCCCACATTCCAAAAACATGCATGTTAGCTTCATTGGCCGCTCTAAATTGTCCATCAGTATGAATGTGAGTGTGAATGGTTGTTTGTCTGTATGTGCCCTGCGATCGACTGGCGACCAGTCCAGGGTGTACCCCGCCTCTCTCCCAAAGTCTGCTGGGATAGGCTCCAGCATCCCCGTGACCCTAATGAGGTTTAGCGGTATAGAAAATGTATGTATGTTTTTTTTTTTTTTCATCCATTCATTCATTTATGTGATGACGATTGAAATATCCCTATTGTGCAGTTGTGACGTAGCACGTACACACAACTCTACAAACGTGTACGTGCGTGCAGGATTTCCTCCCCCCCCCGCCCCCCCGCGTGCGTTCCGTCATTGCACCACGCCCACGTCTGTTGCGCGCGTGCGCCGCGTACAGATGTCGCACGCTGAGCCGAAGTTGTCTTCCGGTAGAGGGCGCAGAGGGAGTGTGGAAGTGGTGCATGGGCTGCAGCTGCTGCCTGGGAGCGGTTTGGGAAAGAAAGGTGGGCTGTTCAGGGAGAAGACGAGAAGTCCGAGGGTTTGAATAAGAAGCATGCATGACGTCATAGGCCCTCGTCGTCCCAGATGACCGCGCGTGCAGGACCGGAGGATGTGGGACTCCCGGGCAAGGTCTCCGGTGCCGACGCCGGGGCTGCGGCGGTGACAGCGTCTCCGATGGAGCTCTGATGGCTCCTCGCGGCCCGGGCTGGAAGGAGACAGCGAGGGACGCGTGCGGCGGGCACCCGGGGAGGGACGTGGGGTCCGCGCCCCTCCAGGAAGCCCCGCGGTGCGGCTATCGTGTTTTTCCCCGGAGGGCACGAGCGGGAAGGGGAACATGGCCGCGCAGTCGGACGGGGAGGCCGGGGTCGGTTTCGCCCAGCTCTACGACGTCGACGCCGACGAGCCTCTGGACTCGGCGGCGATCCACATCTGCCAGTGCTGCCGCTCGTCGGCGTGCTACTGGGGCTGCCGCTCCGCCTGCCTCGGCTCGCTGCTCGGTGGCGGCCAGCCCGCCGGGGGGGCGGGCATCCGGGAGACGCACTGCCCCCCCCGGGAGCGGCTGTGGCTGGACTGCCTCTGGATCGTCCTGGCCCTCCTCGTCTTCTTCTGGGACGTTGGCACGGACCTGTGCCTGGCGGCGGACTACTACCAGAGGCAGGACTACCTGTGGTTTGGCCTCACGCTCTTCTTCGTGCTGGTGCCTTCGGTGCTGGTCCAGATTTTGAGTTTCCGCTGGTTTGTGCAGGACTACACCGGTGAGGGGCTCGGGGAGGTGGAGGGTCTGACAAAGCGGGGTTCGGTTGTTCTGGGGTGCCACTATCCCGGCAGGGACGGCCTGCAGCTGGCCACCATCTGGCTGTGGCAGGCCACCATACACGTCCTCCAGCTGGGACAGGTGTGGAGGTAAGTGGGCCGGCGGGGGTGCACACACACACAGGTCTCCTCTGACTCACTAATGGGTCTAGCGAGTGTCGACTAGATGAAGCTGAGAGGAAGGAGAGCTTGCTTCACGCTGACAGCTAGATGAGCAATGAGGAGGACTGGGTTGCCTCCTTCACGCTTCGGTGCCTGCACATTTTTAGGAGAGCCTACTGCACTTTTTCTTCATACACCACCTAAGTTTCTCTGTTGGCGGCTTCGTCGTGGACTAAGGTCCTGCCAATGTGTGTGTGTGTGTGTGTGTGTGGGGGGGGTGAGAGTCTGCATGTGTGCAAAAAACTGTGAGAGCGCTGCCGGTGTGTGTCTGCACGTTTGATATGTGGGGACAAATCATCTGCGCTTCTGGCAACTGCATCTTTTCGGGGCACACCCTCGCTCTGATGTAGCTATGAGAGTGTGTGTTCCTGCTGGGTGAGGAAAAGAGCATTGCGGCTCCCTACACACACACACACACACACACAGTTGTAGGGTTAAATCAACCATCCCCAGCATACACACACACCTCCTCCATCACCTCCACCCATTGAGCACCTCAGGATGGACTCCTGGGGAAAGTGTAAGGTACACGGGGGGGAAGGGAACGGGATTGGATGGCTACCATGACAAGGGTGGAGGAGAATAAGGTCCAGAAGAAAGGTTGGTGAAGATGGGAGCGTGGCTCGAGTAGGGTGCAAGATGGAGACAGAAGGAAGGAGAAGGTTAAAAAGGGAAAAGGAAGCGGTTGCTTGCACACAATACCAGCAAAAGGGGGAAGGGAGAAGAAAAGGGAGAGTGCTGTTGGGGGAGGGTTGATGTAGAAGATCCACACCGTATGTATTGTTTGCCATTATTGACTGTCAGGGTCATATGTCATGCTCATATCTTGAAATCATTGCTATGTTCACGAGCATTTCCCATCAGAACGCAGTTGTTTTGTTCTTCTCATAGTTCCTGAGTAAAGGTCAAACCCCAAACGTCCCCAATTTTTCCTGCTCCCGGGGTTTGCATGAGTGTGTGCGCCTGTGGATGCTCTACTATTCATGCTGCGTGGATGGAAGTGCTACTTTCTGCAAAGCACACGACTCTAATAGCAGTACACGCAGGACCAGGCATGTTATAAAAGCATGCAATGACGCTTGTGCACACGCAGAACATCATCATAGCACATGTGTCTGCACACACACACACACACACACACACACACACACACACAAGCGCCCAGGGGCCTTTTTTAATTCAAGGCTTTGCCTGCATCCCACCCGCATGGGCTGTTCCTGTTGTCTCACGTACAAAGTATGGAGCATCTTTAATTTTCCTGCTAGCTTGTTCACGTTAAAGATGAGAAGGAGAAGCCTCAAGGTATTTTTAGAAAGAAGTACGTCATTCGTGTTGCCACGGGAGGCCAGAATTCAAAGGAAATACATGTGGAAGTATCAAGAGACTCCCCAATAAACAAATATACAAATGTAGCTGTATTTTTTCCATTTTGTCTTTGCTTTTTCTGTATTGTCATTGGTTTTTTTTCATTTTCTTGTTGATTTTCCCTTTTTGGTCTTTTCCATGGCTGCACGGTGGCTGAGTGGTTAGCACATTGGCCACACAGTCAGGAGATCTGGAAGACCTGGGTTCAAATCTCCATTGGCCATCTCTGTGTGGAGTTTGCATGTTCTCCCCGTGCGTGTGTGGGTTTTCTCCGGGTACTCCGGTTTCCTCCCACATTCCAAAAACATGCATGTTAGGTTAATTGGCCGCTCTAAATTGTCCATTAGAGTATGAATGTGAGTGTGAATGTTTGTTTGTCTATATGTGCCCTGCGATTGACTGGTGACCAGTCCAGGGTGTACCCCGCCTCTCGCCCAAAGTCTGCTGGGATAGGCTCCAGCATCCCCGTGACCCTAATGAGGATAAGCGGCATAGAAAATGAATGAATATTCTTTTCCATTTGCTTTTTCTCACTGCATTTACCGAATGGCCTACGCTGGCGAAAAGCAAAGGCAAAAGAAGCCAGGGTGACAAGTCCCATCCAGGATGTTAGCTGCTTCTCTCAGGATATCCATCATGTAAGGCGTTCGCTCAAAGTCTGTGCATTGTGGCGTGATAGTGACAGTACAGTACTTCCTGTCCCGGACAGTTTTTCCAGTCACCCATGCTGAGAGCTACATGTAAACATAGCTACTACATAGCCACTCCAGGCAGGAATCCTGTGATCAGGTATGAACTTGTCACCCTGGCAGGAAGACCCGCCCACTGTCCTGCTTTTGCTTTTGCCTTTTGTCGCCGGCTTGAGCCGTCTGGTAAATGCGAAGAGAAAAATCAATTTGAAAAGACAATACAGAAAAAACAATGACAAAATAGAAAAAGGATATTCTTTTGTATATTTTTATTATTATCGATTCACTTTAGGCTGCACGGTGAATGAGTGGGTAGCACGTTGGCCTCACAGTCACGAGGTTCAGGGTTCAAATCTCCGTTGGGGCATCTCTGTGTGGAGTTTGCATGTTCTCCCCGTGTGTGTGGGTTTTCTCCGGGTACTCCAGTTTTGTCCCACATTCTAAAAAACATGCATGTTAGCTTCATTGGCGTCACTAAATTGTCCATTAGAGTCTGCTCGGTGATTGACTGGTGTACCTTGCCTCCCACCCAAAGTCTGCTGGGATAGGCTCCAGCATACCCGCGACCCTAATGAGGATAAGCGGCATAGAAAACGAACGAACGATTCGCTTTATATTTCCACATGTACAGTGGTGTGAAAAACTATTTGCCCCCTTCCTGACTTTTTGTCACACTTAAATGTTTGTGCTCATGAAAAATAGTTAACTATTAGTCAAAGATAACATCATTGAACACAAAATGATGACTGCCAAGACTTTTGGGAAACTATCTTGTGGACTAACGAGACAAAAGTTGAACTTTTTGGAAGGTGCGTGTCCCGTTCCATCTGGCGTAAAAGTAACACAGCATTTCATAGCAACAGTCAAATATGGTGGTGGTAGTGCGATGGTCTGGGCTTGTTTTGCTGCTTCAGGACCTGGAAGGCTTGCTGTGATAGATGGAAGCATGAATTCTACTGTCTAGCAAAAAATCCTGAAGGAGAATGTCCGGCCATCTGTTGGTCAACTCAAGCTAAAGCCATCTTGGGTGCTGCAGCAGGACAATGACCCAAAACACACCAGCAAATCCACCTCTGAATGGCTGAAGACTTTGGAGTGGCCTAGTCAAAGTCCTGACCTGAATCCCATGGAGATGCTGTGGCATGACCTTAAGAAGGCGCTTCATGCTAGAAAAGCCTCAAATAAAGCTGAATGACAACAATTCTGCAAAAATTCCTCCAGAGCGTGTAAAAGACTTGTTGCAAGTTATGGCAAACGTTTGATTGCAGTTCTTGCTGCTAAGGCTGCCCAAGCAGTTATTAGGTGCAGGGGCAATTACTTTTTCACACAGGGCTACGTGGGTTTGGATTTATTATTTAGGGATTTTCTCCCTAAATAATAAAAACATTCATTTAAAAACTGCATTTTGTGTTTACTTGTGTTATCTTTGACTCATATTCAAATGTGTTTGATGATCAGAAACATTTTGTGTGACATGCAAAAGGATAAAAAGTCAGGCAGGGGGCAAATAGTTTTTCACACCTCTGTATTTCCTTCTAATTTTGGCCCTCCTATGATTCCATAAGTGTATAGTAAAAAAAACCAGACAGTGAGTCAGCAACATATAGGGTGCTTTGTTTGGGCACTTGATTTCACGGAAAGATACATTGCACAGTAAACTTTGTTACGTGCAATACTGTACGAAAACATAACTTTAGTGAAGAATTTTGATGAAAAACTATTAACCGCACAGAAATGGAGGTCTTACTTTGGTAGTAACGCACAACCTCCCTTTTTTCACAAACTGTATTCAATTTTTGCATTTATGGTCCCTTCTAACTGATTCTTTTGGAGAAGTGTTGGTTCAAATCCGTGTTTCTTTTTACCATCACAAAAGGTCAGTCATTTTTGACCACCCCTCTTTGCTTGGCCAGTTGATTAACCAAGTTACACGGGCAAGTTTAGGATTATTTAAGTGCCATTGTTGTTTTGCTTGTAATCTTTCAAAGTGTGAGGAGGTTTCATAAAGTGCAGTTGTATTCCTACAACAATATGGAATATTTAATTCCTTTTTTTAATTTCACCTCAATTAAAGCACTCTAATAACACAGCCAATAATGTATGCATGACCTGTGACCCCTGCAGGTACATTAGGACGCTGTACCTGGGTGTCATGTCACGTCGGCAGAAGGAGCACCAGCGGCGCTGGTACTGGGCCATGATGTTTGAGTATGCGGATGTCAACATGCTTCGGCTGCTGGAGACTTTCCTGGAGTCTGCGCCTCAGCTGGTCCTGCAGCTGTGCATCATGATCCAAGAGAACCGCGCAGAGACGCTGCAGTGTAGGTGGCGGGCAGGGTGTGTCTGCGTGGTTTGCACGCACACACACACACACACACACGCACACACACACACACGAGCACACAAAACAGCAGTTGTTCAAAGGCTAATTAGCAATTTGTACAATTTGGGTGGATTTTAACCGAAATAGTTCAAGCTCAAGCTGCCATTTCTTAAATATTCCAAATGTAGCACCAGTGTGCTGCCCACTGGTCTTATTCATCACAGTAAGTCCGTCACTAGTACCGGGGGTGGACACACACACACACACACACACACACACAACTTGTCTTCTGCATTGACTGTCTTGCTAGACATGAAGAATTTCTGGGTATTTCAAGTAGTGGAGTTCACTTCACAAGACACCCTCGACTGACTCAGCCTAAATTCGTGCCCACTCACTTGAAGTTTCTCCAAACTTTGCTGCACTGGATTTACTCCGAGGAAATGAAGCGTATCTCTCTCTCTCTCTCTCCCTGTAGGCATCTCTTCCCTCGCCTCTCTGCTGTCTCTCGCTTGGGTCTTGGCCTCCTACCACAAACTACTGCGGGACTCGCGTGACGACCAGCGCAGCATGAGCTACCGTGGGGCCCTGCTGCACCTCTTCTGGCGGCTCTTCACCATCTCTTCGCGCGTCATCTCGCTCGCCCTGTTCGCCTCGCTCTTCCACATCTACTTTGGCATCTTCGTGGTGGTTCATTGGTCTGCCATGGCCTTCTGGGTGGTGCACGGGGGCACTGATTTCTGCATGTCCAAGTGGGAGGAGGTGCTCTTCAACATGGTGGTGGGCATTGTCTACATCTTCTGCTGGTTTAACGTGAAGGAGGGCCAGACACGACAAAGAATGATTGCCTACTACACGGTGGTGCTGGCTGAGAACACCATCCTCACTGGCCTGTGGTGAGTAGGACGCAGTCAGGACATGTACCGCACAACCATTTCACCATAACCCGGTGCACAACCTGATGAAAATATTGCAGGAGCCTGTTAGTTTATTACTGCCTGAAGTGGCGTTTGTTCAGAAAAAGGACTAATCAATGTAAATATGTTACATATTCCCCAATAACGCTGCAAGAAATCGCCTCAGCTTGAATGCACATTTGGGTCGTTGCTGTTCCACTTTAGTCCTGCAGGGGGTTGCAGGAACCAGTACTTTGCATGCCTCCTCGGGCTGCCATCATGGACAAATTTTTATCTTGCTCTGTATTGCACCATCATAATTACACGGTTTCACTGAAACCATTGCGCCCACCCGCAGGTACATTTACAGGGACCCCCTGCTGACCGACTCGTACGCCGTCCCAGCATTGTGTGGCGTCTATCTGACGTTCGCCGGTGGCGTCCTGGTCATGCTGTTGTACTACGGCTTCCTGCACCCTGCCACCGCCCACCTCCGACCGAGCCCCGCCTCATCCTGCTGCGCCCAGCTGCTTTGGGGTCTTCCCCTTCCTCCTTCGGCCCCACCCACCGCTCCGCCCACCCCTGCACACATGACCAAGTCTCAGACGGAAGACGATGTGGCCGAGACTTGTCTTCCTGTCTTCCAGGTGAGATCGGTTCCGCCCACCTCCAAGCCCGAGGGTCCCCTTATAAAGATCGATATGCCCAGGAAGCGTTACCCAGCGTGGGATGCCCACTACGTTGACAGGCGCTTGCGGAGGACCATAAACATCCTACAGTACATCACACCCGCCGCTGTTGGCATTCGCTACCGTGATGGACCACTGCTGTATGAACTCCTACAGTATGAGTCCTCACTTTGACACACACATATCTGCACACACACACTGTGAACAGACATGTTCATGGACCCTCACCTTCGGAGATGAATAAGACACACGCTCGTACACGTGTCATACTTAAGCACAGAAACACTAAAGCAACCTGGCACACTTTAATGCACGCACATTCACAAAAACACACACATTCCGTGCGGGCACCTTCACCCTGAGAGTCTCTTGGCCGTGACTCAACAAGCTGCCTCAGCGTGCAAGCCTTGAAACATACGCTCCTCTCTTTACTTTATACCAAATGCTCATTCCAAGCCAGTTACTGACACATACGCGTAGGAAGTTGAAGAAAACAACGCACGCTACGATTCATTTGCTACCTGCTGTTTACACTGCATCGCATGCAAGTGTACGGGAGTGTTGGGGCTCTTCCATGAAATGCCAGCGGGGGTGCAAGTTCATGGGAAAAAATGTTTAACGTAAAGTAAATGACTAAAAGAGACCCCCCTAATTTGCAAAGGAAAACCCCGTGGAACAAGAGCCACAGATCAAGCAAGCTGTAAATAGGTCGAAAGTCGCAAAGTCAAAGGCCAGGATTCTAAATCGTGGGTGTCCAAACCTTTTCAACAAAGGGCCGCACGCTAAAGGACTACCCATATTTTAAAAATTGTAAAAAGGGTCGACCAATCCAAAATGCTAATTACAGTGGAACCTCAGTTTTCGCCATTTATCCATTCCACAAAGTCTGGCAAAAACTGAAACATGGGAAAAACCTATCCGTTTTTCTTATAAGAAGTCATGCAAATCCAATCCATTTGTTTCACACAGTCAGGAGATCTGGAAGAATCTCTGTGTGGACTTTGCATGGTTAATCGGCGACTCTGAATTGTTCATAGGAATGAATGTGAGTGCGAAAGGTTGTTTGTCTGCCCTGCGATTGGCTGCCGACCAGTTCGGGGTGTACCGCGCCTCTGGCCCGAAGTCAGCTGGGATAGGCTCCAGCATACCCTGTGACCCCAATGAGGATAGGCGGCATAGAAAATGGATGAACAGAAAAAAAAACACATAAATGAACATTTAACTGTTACGTGTCTCCCTTAAACCGTTCCCCCTTGCAAACTGTGTTCTCTCTCAAATTCAATAGTCTTTCTCACTTTCTTTATCAAAGTTCAGGAACTTGCGTCTTTTTTTTGGCAGTCGTATTGATTTTTATTTCAATGCAGGTGCCCCCGAATGCCTCATCAGCAAACGGCACCCGGCGCTTATGTGACAGATGCGAGTTCTTAGTCGCTCTTCGTGCACTCTATGAGTAAACCACCCACACACACATAAAAAGATGGCTAAAACATTTTCTGCCTGGA
The DNA here is from genome assembly GCA_024372805.1 of Oostethus manadensis. NCBI lineage: Eukaryota > Metazoa > Chordata > Actinopteri > Syngnathiformes > Syngnathidae > Oostethus > Oostethus manadensis. The sequence goes on along the minus strand of QODF01000033.1, from coordinate 3,909,610 downwards.
ATCTGGAGTCTGTAGTGTTGCAGCTCGGGAAGAACCAATTTCCATTCTCCACAGAGACTGAGTGACCAATGTGCACATGCTTTCTTTGGGCACCCGATTCCATGGACGCCATAGATTTCATCCTGTTCAATTGACTGTTTGACCAGGATGGTGTATGTAAATAAGACATATTTTTAGTGATCATTTTCCGCAAAAACCGAGGCGTAGAAAAAACAAGGTTCCACTGTATTTAAAGAAAAAATAAGCAGCCTGCATGTCACTAGAATGTACTGTGGGCCACCTTTTGGACACCCCTGAATAAACCTCCCTCTAAATTCATGTGTGTAATTTACCCATGAGAGTGGAAGGGAGGAAATGTTCTCCATGGTTTCCTAAACAAAGCTAATGCCTAAAACAAGATCTAAAACATACTAATATGGTTAGGACTCATTTATTAAACAACAACGCTAGAAAATGACCAAATAGAAAAATCAGCTCTGGAATTTGGACCGGAGCAAATGCAGGACAATTGTTTTTTTCATCTGTCCATTGACACATCCAGTACCGACTCATCCAACGCCACCTACAGCTAAGCTGTGTGATATTTTCTCTCCTGTAATCCAAGCTGTTACATTGGCAGAGGACAAGACCAAACATGAACAGTATGCTGACTATCATCTCCTCATCACAAGTTGCCAGGGTGCCGTCGCGGCGCCTCGTGACGACAGCACCCTGCGAGAGTCTGCATGGCGGGGAGGCGTCTTTGGCATCAAACAGGGTAAACTTGTGTATTTAGTGTTGCAAGTGCACACACGGAAACTAGTGTAATTGTATTCTAATCCATTTCGTTTCCTCTCCAAATGTGTTGTGTCCAATGCTGATAGTGAGCCTGACGCCACTCTTTGTTTACATCGACTACAACTGACCAATAGTATTCTGGTTTTTAGTGTTCCAGACTGAACGATGGCTTGGGGTTTTATTCAAAACCTCTACAGAGCACTGACATTTTTGGAAATTTCAAAATTGTGATCCCTGAAAATGATTGTAGTATACTACTCGTGCAGGATGGAGTATGTACTTTGAAATGTTTTATCATTATTGCGGTAATATTTATGATAAGGATACACCAATCATAGCTTTCTCTTTATGATTACGGCCTTTTAGCACGGATTGGGTGGGAGAAACCACATGGTTGAACTGCCTTCAGTCAGCCATAAGGTGTCCATTTCTGTTTAAGCCACCAAATGAGGGTACTTGCCCTCTAAAGTACTACATTGCACGGGAAAGTTGGGAAAATTCAAACGGATTCAGTTCAAATTCAAACTACCGTTGAAGGAGTTAGTTGACAATTCTTTCTGTGGTGCTGCAGTTCATTAGCTGCCAACAAATCCGTGCGAGCACGCAATAGAGTTATATGTTCATGCCATCAATTGGCTGCTGCTCCCGCATCATATGGTGCAAATATGTCACACATACACACACTTAAATGTGTCATAGTGGTGCAAAAAGGGCAGATTGCCTTTTTAATTCTATGGTGCAACTTGATTACCGCCTTTAGTTAGTGGCCGTAGGGCTGCCACTGCATGGACCACCGCTATGCAACACTCCCATGCTGGGAGATGTGCTTGGTTAACACACAAAACACACACAACCGTCTTGTCATAATTAGTGCAGGCCCACAGTGAAAAGTCGTGTCATAATAACAACTCGGGATGTATCCCTACCTCACCACTTGAACACTCGTAAACGCCCGTTAATCTCCGTCCCCTTTAGGAGAAGACTCACACGGTGCTATCAGGTGAAGATGGGTGGCTCTTGTACCGTGATAGCGACTGTGTGATGGGGATTGTGCACGTGTGTGCTTGGTGTGCACCACATTCAAAGCAGCAACACTCTCTGACACATGCCTTACCCATGTTGGGGTCGGTGCTGTATGGACACGCGCTGCACCGTAAGCATGTGAGTGAACCCCGTCTACTGTGCCATGTAGCTGAACACAGCCAGCATGTATGTGTCAGAGATTGCGAATTTCTTCCAGCTACTTTGTGTTTGCCAGTGTTGCGTTCACATCCACGGGAGCGGCCCTGCGGACTTGTCACAGCCCATAATCCTACTGTGCAATCACACATTCGCAAGAAAATCAGGTCAGACATTACCAAAAAAATACGATATAATTATTTACATGGTGATATGAATGCTATAATACATACAGTTAGGTCCAGAAGCATTTGCACAGCAATTACAGTGGTACCTTGGTTATTGATATTTTTTTTATTTAAGGTTTCCGAGGCAATGTTTCCCATATGTAAACGATGAAAATCCAATGAATCCATTCCAGACGCCCAAAATATTAACCAAAAATACATTGTATAGAATATAATTATACTTTTATGTGCAGAAAACTATGCAAAATAATTATATATGACGAATGGATGGAACATACTGTTGATGGAGACTTCCCGTACATCCTGGCGAGATTAAATTGATTTTCTCGCCTTTTGTCAATTTGCTGGCACCTGCAACTTTCTTTGGCCCCATGGCAGGTTATTTAGCAGTTGCACTCAATGCGTAGGATCTTTGTTTGGGCACTGCGTAACCGTACAGTACCGGGCTAGTTTGTAACTGTAAATTTGGACAAAAATATTTAAAAAAATGAATTGTATAAAACTGAGGCATGCAAAAACCGAAGTTTGACTGTACAATTTTTTCTATGCGTAACGTTGAAAATGTATGCCAAACCTTTGTTTGGGTTTGCTTACATTATCTGATTAGCCTCGTGTTATTTACTGTGTTTTTAATGTACTTTTAGGACAAAACTTCCCCGTCAGCGGGTTGCTGCCCCATGGAAACGTCGCTCATTTTTTATGTCGTCGGCCGTTGGCTGTGTAGTTTTTGCTAACAGAATTTTTATAGTAGTTTTTATAAAGATTTAAGGTTACTTTTACCTTCACTGATGACGTGATTGTTGAATGTGGCAGGGAAATCAACATGGACACCACCTTTGTGTTTTATTAGATTTTTCTTGAATTCGATAGACTTTTCTTTGACTACATTTTGGGTTATTTTGCAGCCCTGATCAAAAGACAAGTACAAACTATGGAGTCTGTCTTGGATCTTGCTGGAGGCAAAGTAACCTTAATTGTTCATCTATTCCTTTCATTCAACATTTATAAGTACTCTGAATTGCTTTCTGCAGGTAGAACTGTAATTGTAAAACTGTAAAAACGTGTTTTGTGTTCAGATATTTGGCTTTCTGGAGCGGATTCATTGGATTTAGATGATTTCTTATGCAAAAAATGTATTCCGTTTGAGTATGTTTGGGTTAGAGTCGGACAATCTGTAACGAAGCTCCCACTGCAATCGTGATTTTGCTTTAGTACACCGCCACAATGGAGTGAAATAAAAAAAAAAACTGGATGTAATTGAAATGTAGACTTTAAGGATGTTTCACAAAACAGGGTTTAATAATAATATGAATATCCTCATCATTTGCAAGCAGTTATCAACAAATTCAGATTTTTCTACCCTGGAGATGTTTGATGAAGCAGGAGAAGAACTACAAGCACTTTGTTAGTTATTACTGTCACTTTCATAGCAGCAGATGCTTTACGATGCTGAAGGATACGATCTTTATCCTTGATGGCGGTCGTGGTAGACGATTCATTTGCGCATCCACCGTAGGATAACGCCATATGTTTGGGAGACAGACTGATGTGGCAAAAGTTACTTGTTTAGGAATTTGCGTTGTCACCTGTAACACAGAGCAAAAATGTGGATGTTTTGTTCTGACTGCGTTGGTTTTAACCTCGTCAAAGGCCAAAACCGCATCCGCATCCTTCCGTGGTGGAAAAAGCTTCAGTCTACACATCAATCACATCTTAAGTGTTTTGTTTCCCATCGATTGTGCCGATGAAGGAAAAAATATAGAGAAGGTCCGCGGTCTTTGGACCTCATTGTATGTCCCGCTTTGCATGTGTGGTGCTCAGACTTGATTGTAGCCTCAGGTATCTCCTCCCCATCGCTTTAGTTTCGCTACACGCAAATCTGCAGCATTGCACGTGGAAAGCGCCCTCCTCTCCTTTTTGTTTTGCTGCTGTTGTATGGCTTCACATTCACGGCTATGCAAAGGTTCTGGGCGCCATCAAGTATCGTTTGACTTCTCGCCAGTTGTTTGCCTTTTTGTTCAGGACGGTGTGCTTTGATTTTCTTGCCCCTGACTTGTTTGTCTGCATTTGGAGATCGTATTTTTATATTTGACTAATTTAGAATGTTTTCAGATAAGTCGGGAGACTTTAGGAACACGCGAGGAATGTGAAAACTTTAGACGCTCCACTATCAGGGTCTGCAGAGCACATGAGGCTAATGGGGTTAGGCTATATGGGAAAGCCGCTGTATGTGTCACTAACACTTTTATAAGCCTAATTTTGGATGTTACAGAAAAAAAGGCGTGTGCCGTGCTTGTGAAAGTTGAATATGATGCCATGAATCCATGCTTGTATTTTGTTGAGCTCATGTTTATTTCTATGCTGTGGTCTTCAGCTTGAACAGAAGTAGCCGTAGCAACTGTGCTCACGATGTGCGTTTGATTTCTTGTGGCAGTTTTGATTGTAAATATCCTTTTTCGGTGAACTCTCCTTCGTTTGCTCGATGTTGGCTGAGTTGACTTCTCTGGTAGACGGCTCATTCCGAGGCTAGTAAATGTTCTCTATAAAAAATATCCAGAATGTAAGGCGAGAGAAGAGAAATATAGGTGTTTTATCGGCGTCTGTGCAACTGTGTTGTCCCGACTAGAAGCACAAAGATAGATGATGATACCGTATCAGTAAACAGGATTAGAGAGCTGCAAAAGCGGCATTTGTTTTGTATTATTTGTGCATCCTTGAGCTTGTTTAGCATATTAAACACAGCTTGCAGAATTTTGGTAGTGCAATGTTAATTTTCAAGCATTAAATGGTGAGAGTCAATCCAGGAAGCAACTGGTCCCAAACTCCCACCAAACGTCTCAGCGGAATCGTGAGAGACACGAGCACGTGCCGTGTCCCTCTGCTTTCTTTATGTATTCTTTGTCCGGGAAAGAGTTCAATATTTTGGAAAATGTCTTATTTTTCTTACAATACCTCCTGAATAATAAAAGTCTATTTATCTGTGAAGCGGCAAAGATTTACAATGATGCCGAACACAACAGAGATGAGTCATTTTAAACGTTAAAGCGTATGAAAACACACCCTATAGAGAAATGTATGTCAGTATTCAATTTATATATTTACCTTTTGTTATATTGTATTGTTGTGACTGCCATGGAGGGAAAAAAAATCGATATAAAAGGGAATCTGAATTCATTCTTTCAACTGTGTCATGGCTTCCTTTTCTCAAACACACACACACACACGACGTACAAATCACAGTGAGTTTATTCACATCAAAAGTCTCTTTTCGTTGATAACAGAACAGCCCAAAGTAATTAAAAGAGCAAAAGCCGTCGTATTTTACCAAATGCCCCTCGATTGTCGCGTGTTACCGTGGTAGAGGAATTCCCGCCAAGTAACATTGCATATTAATAAACGACATCTTTTTGTAGTTGAGAGCAAAGAAAATCTGTTCATGGGGATTTTTTCACAATATTAGAGCCCCGTAGAGACGTTTACACATCGCCACGTTTGCGCAATGCGTTGTCCGCCTAGTGACCAGAATACTAAGTATAACTTGTTCTTCATAATTTAGAGCACTTTCATAAAACAGCGGTCATGTATTAGTTAATTTGTGAAAAACCGCGAGGAAAGTGATGGCGCAAGGGATGAAGCCATAACACTGACAGCACACGCTTGCCAACCTTTCGGTAAGAAAAGCAGCCATTGGCTGTCCTAGAAGTCGCTCGATGGCATCATCGTCTAATTTGCATATTATCTGCATACCAAAAATGCTGAGAGCAAAAAGCATTTTAGAATTTGCTGTGAAAAGCAGAGAAGGCTTCACTCCTGGCATCGCAGCTCGCACGTGCGTAGAGCTCCACATCATGCCGTCGCACGGAAGCTGACTGTACACTGCTGACTTGTAACTGCCTTTGGGCAGGGCGGACCTGTCAACAGCACCAGTCCTCAAATACCAGAATCCCCAATGACGGCAGAAAAAGTCGCTACATTTTTCAATAGTCGCTTAGGAAAACGTGTCATCGGGGGGGTGGTTGGAATGTCGCCAGATCCAGCGATCGCCAAGTAACAGCAGCGTGACTTTTCCCAGCTTTAAAGCATTCAAATATATTTATATGTGTCTTAATAAATACAATTTGATCGTAGAAAACTGAGCTGTCCAGTGTGACACAATGTCAGCATGCGTCTTTTTCTGATGACCTTGTCTTCAGGACAGCACTATGGTTTCACTTACACAGAGCATAAGTTGAAATCAAACCCCTGAGACACCGTTTGATCCTGTACTTGGACATATGTTGATTTCTCCTGTGCAAGAATTCATATATTGCTGTCATTTCATTACCGGATGTGCACAAACATGGTTAAAAACTATTGCATAAATAAATATTGACCTACTCCAAGTCCAAAAGACAAATCTAAAACAAATATATATATAAATAATTTTTATGTGTCTCATAATTACATTCTGCAACTTGAAAACCAGTTTGGCTAGTTTTGTTTTTTGGCCTTCCACCTTCTTGGCGGCGTGAGGCATCTCATTTCATGTCACATTTTTGGTGAAATGGCATTTTCTGCATCGAGCAAAAACAATTGTTGCTTAGTATGGGTAAAGTGCATGAGCAGGCAACCTGAACCAGATCGAGTTGGGTTTACGCTAGCAAGGCTTCATCTTCATCGCTGCCATGTTCAACTTGCAGTCTGCTTAACACTTGGGGCACCGAAGGCCGTCGCCAGGATCCTATCAGCTTGAAAAGTACTGTGGGAGAACAAATGAAAATACGTGTAAGTTCATTTACGGCGCAGACCTGCGTCACAATACGGGAGTTCTTGTATAATATGATATTTAATAGAGGAGGAGGGTAAACTTGTAAGTTATTGCAGATGTTATCTCCTTTGGAGCTGCAACAATTATTCAATTAATCGACGATTATGTAGGGAAGACTAACAGGTACAGTAGTAACACTTCAAATTCAATTTACTTTCATGTCTTTTCATTAAATGGGACTGCTGGCTCGAGAGGACACAGCCAAGCGCTTGGCAAATGTACAGTGCACGTGCGTGTTACCTGAGGCGCAATGGACACGCACGGAGCAGGAAGAGGTCGGGATATGATCCTTGCAACACGTTCAGCAGTTAGTGCCCTTTTGACATTTAAAATGGAACTAAATAAACACATTTGTGTTCAAACATTTCCGCAGTTTGGGTTGCTGCTTGTCATTGACGGGTGACGGTTTGTCCCACAGCCAAACCAGTTGAGAACCCATTGATCCAGTGCCGAACCAATTACCGGATTAATTGAAACAAGCTTTTGATTAATCGACCGCCAGACTATAAACTCATCACAATTTTAAGACTAGCCCTGTTGCGTCGTAAGGAAGTTCTAGGTAGAGCTTCAAAATGCCAAGACAAGAAATGGTGAGTGAGACGGAAACATATTTGATTAAGCCATTTATTGCAAACAATCATTACCTAATCACAAGTTGCATCCTAATGGTTGTTTGCCAGAAACGGCTTACTCAAATTGTTGTGTTTTTTCCTGTCTCATTTAAACACCGTCAGGCCTAACTAGAACTGGGACCCTGTAAATGGTGCCCCTTTAAGAGCGGTGTGTCCGGTGTCACGTGACCTTACCTGCTCACCGGTAAAAGGAGCCTTTGCACTATTTATGTCCACGCACTTGTGTTGTGCATCGGAGCCAAACTATGCTGCGGGGTGCTTACTTGAATTGCCGGCGAACGCTACGTTCCTGATCGAGTTTCCAAGCGGTTGTAATAAGTGAAGATGAAGCTGTAGGACGTAACAGACGTGTGATTTGAGTTCTCTTTGTTTGCATGTTTGTTTGATTGAGACTGGTTTTCAGCGTGGCTACTGGACAACGTCCTGGTTTGCCGCAAGGCATTTTGGGGGCTGTGGTTTCAAGTCATGGAGACTGACTACATGCATTTTGCACAGGCTTGTCATTGGTTGATTGAAGTACGTGTGGCTACTAATGTCCGTGTATATGCTTGAATGTATAAGTCTAAAACACAGCCATAAAATTCATAAATGTATGGTATATATTATGATATTAGCTATACTATAAAAATTGGTATATTGTATTTAATGCTTATTTATTAGATAAATACTTGATGTACAGGTATTGGGATCAATGTGCTTGTGTTTACGCTATGTATTTATTTCTTCAGGTTTATTACCTGATGCTGATGCTACTACTGATACTCCCGCAAAAACTAAACAGAAAAATTGGAATAGCAACTTGAAGTTTGAGTAATATCCTTTTTTCACACCGGGTTGCCCTTTCCGTGGGAGAAAACGGAACACAAATAAATGTTTGTCTCACTCCCGTTCTACTTAGAACCTCTTTAAAAGATCCAACAGTGCAGAATATCAATTCTTGCACTTTTTCAACTGGTCTTCAATTCAGATCAGGAGTGTAGTCATTTGTTGCAGCCATAATCTCAGTTTATTATGATAACCAGCTGGTTGTAAGCATAATGCTGGTGCTAGCAACTAAATCATTACCCTCAGATTTTCAACAGTATTTCAGTTTAGGGGGGCCTGAAAAAAAGGTGTGGCTGGCAGGGCATGACAGAAAATAACTGAGAACCACTGGATTACAGACAATCCTTACCATATATGGTAGTGAGCACAATAAGGCCACCAATCACCACGCTGACCATTGCGGACACGTTCCAGTTGACCTCAGCTACCAGTATAACCAGGACGTTATCTAGGCTGCCGTTGTTGGGCTGCGGGGGAACACCTAGCAGGTGGCACATGAGCGGGTAAACGTCCACGCTCTGCAAACTTGTCACTCGAAGGCTGTTTTGAAAGCTGGGCCCCGCTGCTGCCAGGAAGGGATGCATGCTGGGTAGGGAGTTGTCATAGCCGTGATCTCCAACTGAGAACAGAAACACGGGGGCTCACTTGTGTGAAGAAGAGTGGTGTTTGCCATGTCACACTGCAAGTCGTACATCTGGGCAGCAGGTTCCCCTGCTCTACGATCGTCCATCCCTCATCAGCAATCAATATGATGGGCTGGATGCGCTCATTGTTGCGGTAGTGCAGCCTCTCAGGGATGTCCTCCTTTAAATAGGCAGTCATGTTTGGGTGGCACTTATCCAGCAGGGCAAAGACAGCCTCAGGTTCTGCAAAAGCACCGAGGAAAAGGATGCATGACGTGCCAGCAACTCATTGGTTCTTTAATTAAATAATAAATGACAAATAAACCGGAAGTAAATTATGTTAAACATCTACTGTTGTTTGGAATGAGAGCTGCCACAGGAGTGAGGTCCACCAGTGTGTAGTTGTCAGCATGTAAGCAGTCATCCAGGCGTATGAGGCGATCAGGTGAGCACTGAGCCATGCCGTGGTCACTGGTCACCAGGACGTTGATGTGACCCCATAGGCCGGTTCTCTTCAATTCAGATATCATCAAGCCGATGTTGTCATCAACCTGCAAGCACGAACAAGAACGCAGATGTTGGCATTTTGCCTAAAGGCCAGAATTCCTAAATGCAAACTAGGAAAAGTTCCTACTTCCTTCAATGCTTTGCTCATGGCCTCAGTGTTTTCAGGTCCGAACAAGTGTCCCGAGTAGTCCGGCTCCTCCCAGTAGAGCGCTCCAAATAGCACACCTTCCTGCTGGAATGAGACAACTCCTTTCATTTAAATCCATCCATTTCCTACACCGCTTTTTCTCACTAGGGTCACGGGGATATGCTGGAGCCTATCCCAGTGGACTTTAGGCAAGAGGTGTGGTACACCCTGGACTGGTCACCAGCCAAAGGCAGTCCATTTAAATAAAATGCCCAAATTTTTTTTTTTTATTTCTACCTTCTCACTTCCCAGGATCCAGTTTGTCACATTGCCCAGACGCTCCTGGAAGGTCACATTAGAGCTATATGGAAAGAAGTGCGTGGGTGTTTGGTTGTGGATGGACACATCAGTGCCGGGCCACATGGCGCCCGCTGTCTTGTAGCCGGCTTGCTGTGCGGAGATCCAGAAAGGTGTGGCCTTGTTCCACCACATCGGGTCGTTGTCGTAGTGGAAGTGCTTGTGGCTGATGGGGTCGTACATTGAACTGGCCACTATGCCGTGAGACTCTGCATGCAGTCCTGTCACCTGGGGAGCAGCACAACACTTACTCAGTTGCAAAGTCCGTTTCCTGAATAAATTGAAGAACATCTTGAAAAGATCTTCGCCAACATATTAAAAATAAATCCCCGGCACAGAGATGGTCCTCCGCCCTTTTCTGAGCAAGAACCACGGACTTGGAGGTGCTGATTCTCATCCCAGTCACTTCACACTTGGTTAACAACCAAGGGAGAGGAGAAAATAAAGAATGTGTTTGTCTAAATGAAGACATTTAAATGTTACTCTCTCTTTCTTATAGCCAATAGCAGGGATGCAGCCAGTTATTCAGAGATCATGAGCCTGCAGAGCGTGGTCTTTATGTGCACTGATTTTGGTTTCTATGCACAAGAACCCTGGCGCTGAGTTGACGTCATGATGTCGATGTTGTGAGTAGGAATTGTCTTGAGAAAAAAATTACTTGTTCCACTTTAGAATAAGGCTGGAACAAAAAAATGTGACAAGAGTGAAGCCCTTTTTGATCTTAACTTGAAACGTTGAACATGATTAATTGGTTACTTAACTTTATAGCAAATCCAGGACAAAAATGTGTATTTTGCATGCTCACAGTTTCACATGAGCACTGGAAACTGATAACTATCACGATAAAGCAGTATGTCAAGTTCAAAAATTCAACATATATTGCATATTAAGTTCCTTGTTGATTCTAAATTGTCCATAGGTGTGAATATAAGCATGAATAGTTATTTCTCTCCCTTATGCAGTATAGGCGCCTGTAATTATCTTGGTTATGTATGTAAAGTAGGTAATCAAATAAAATATTATTGTTTGTTTTTGATTGAGCTGATCACCTGCGCCGATATGCAAAAGTCGGAAATAGAAGCTTTATTATTTTTTTAAAGCTACTGTATGAATACAAATACTTACATACAAGATGAGGCTTACCAGGCTATAGTGATTGGGAAATGTCTTTGTGGTGAAGACGTTGGTGAGGTGCTCCACAAGGACCCCTTGGCTATAGAAGAGTGTCAGGTTGGGCATCGAGAACCTCTGCAGGTAGTCTGCTCGGAAGCCATCGAACGATACGAGCAGCAACGGGAAGGGACTCTGCTGGGACGCGGCACTTTGCGTCAGGAATGCCCAAGCACCGTACAGGAAGCCCAGCTGTATTCTGAGGAACATGCTGAAAGAAACAATTGTGTCAGCATTCCTACCCAGATGAAATGCAAAACATGCCATGTTTAGATGTGATGCAAAAATGCCAGCTGTATTTGTTCATGTCTTTCCATGTCTGTAGACACTGATTGCAGTTTGACACATTGCCACCTTTCAGTTCTTATACACACACACACACACACACACACACAATAGCCTAAGGGGTGGGGAGGTGTTCGGGGGGTGGGTTGACATGGTGTACCAGAGCCCCAAGCATCCCAAGGATAGTTTTATTTAAATATGTCAGACAAACCAACCTCATTAATGTTAGGGTCCCTAGCATGATGCTTAAATATGTTATATACTGTATTGTTTGCGATTATGTTCTACATTGTTCGACTTTTGAACGCAAATGGTAAATTGGCAAAAATGACAATTATAGTTTATGGTGCCAAGTGACGTCTTCAGAGTACTATCACTTACAGTGAGGGAAAAAACTATTTGACCCCCAGCTGATTGTGTAAGTTTGCCCACTAACAGGGAAATGATTAGTCTATAATTCAGATGATAGGTTTATTTGAACACTGAGAGACAACAATGACAAAAAAAATCCAGAAAAATGCATTTCAAAAAGAGTTATAAATGAATTTGCATTTCCATGAAGGAAATAAGTATTTGATCCCCCATTTGTCAGCAAGATCTCTAGCTCCCAGGTGGATCTTATACAGGTAACGAGCTGACATTGGCAGCCCTCTCAGCTCGTTACCTGTATAAAAGAGACCTGTTCACAGAAGCAATCAATCAATCAATCAATCAATCAATCAATCAATCAATCAATCAATCAATCCAGATGCCAAACTCTGCACCATGGCCCAAGACCAAAGGGCTTTCCTAGGATGTCAGGGACAAGATTGTGGACCTACACAAGCCTGGAACGGGCTACAAGACCATCGCCAAGCAGCTGGGTGAGAAGGTGACAACAGTTGGTGCAATTATTCGCAAATGGAAGAAACATAAATTAACTGCCAATCTCCCTCGGTCTGGAGCTCCATGTAAGAGCTCACCTCGTGGAGTTTCAACGATAATGAGAACGGT
>QODF01000033.1:3812288-3896635 GCA_024372805.1 Oostethus manadensis | reverse complement strand
TGTTTTTCTGCCAAGGGGACAGGACAATTGCACCGCATCAAAGGGAGGATGGATGGGGCCATGTACCGTCAAGTGTTGTGTGAGATGGGTCGTGGTTGGGTATTCCAGCATGACAATGATCCAAAACACACGGCCAAGGCAACAAAAGATTGGCTCAAGAAGAAGCATATTAAGGTCATGTGGTGGCCTAGTCAGTCTCCAGACCTTAATCCCATAGAAAATCTGTGGAGGGATCTGAAGGTTGGAGTTGCAAAACATCAGCCACGAAACAATAATGACTTTGAGAGGATCTGCAAAGTAGTTTTCAATGACAAAAGATGAAAGATACATTTGGAGATGAAATAAAGAAACTGGAGTACATGGACTTAAGACATGGAGATGAAGAATAGTCGCAGAACACGGAATGGTAAGTGTAAATTACTCTGGAGTTGCTTATTGTTCAATTGTTTTAAATCGTTTTCTTTATAGCCTGTATAATTTGCTGCCGTCGACCATCCCCCACAGTAAACATCGCTATCAAAATATATTTCAATAACACGTATAATGCTTTGCAGCCTTGTCACTATCATGGAATAGTGTTTAGAAGAAATTACGTAAACAAGAAGTGTCCTACTCTCTTGTGCAAACTTTGACGTACTGGTCGATATCCAAGTGTGTTTATACTTTACTTTTAAGCCAAATGCGTCTTGTAAAGCTGTTCTTTCGAAGCAGTCACCTCTGAAATTATCACTGGAAAGGACAGAACCCAAGGTGGGCATCTGTCTGTCTCTTGTTCTCTGCAATTTGGCATAACTCCTATGTCGCTGTAAAATATACTGAACCAAGTGGACAATCTGACGGCTGGTTCCATTTAATACCAAATGGAAGGGGGCATTTTAATCATGATAAAACCGTGTCCTAAGTAATACATACAACCAACAATAATGCTCACTAACAGTCACCATGCGGGAATTGGAACACTTTTTTAAATGTAATCTTCAAGATGAGACACTCTTAATGCATGTGAGAAGAAGAATGAGAAAACCGTCTGCAAATCCCCAAAGATTTTATTGGCAAAATCTTACCACATTGGATGGACAATGTGGACTTCATCGTTGACAGGGCACCGCCTTGGACGGAGGATCAAGACAGATCATCACAGAGATGAAATGTGGTTGAAAACCAAAAACCACCACCTATGCAAGGAGATGGGTGTCAGATTCCGCAAAGGCCTCACTAAAGACGATAAAGAGGCACGCCAAGCAGTCCGGAAAGTGGAAAAAGCTAGAAGAGAAGGTCTAAAGGCAGTGTTCCGGGGCCCTTACGGGTACATTACCAGCCAGACGGTAATACCAAAACTTATCACAGTCATTATTGAAGTGCTTAACAGTCATTAATGTTTTCAGGCATTACTAAAAAGAAAGTCTTAATTATTTTCTGTAAAGGACAAAATGCCTTTTTTTTTTTTTTTAACAAGACACTCACTCAGCATCTGAAGATGCCCTTTTTGGTCAAAACCGTTGCATCATCATGCATTTAGGAGGTCTGCAGGAGTGGCTATAGTGTTAAACAATTGCCCAGGCAAAATCTGACACTGATATTATTGGGGATTGGATAACATTGGCTGTTAACGTTCAACATGTAAACATTATTTTAAATCAATATGTATGGTTTCAACAATGTACAAAGATCTTTTAACTAACTCAGCCTCACAATGTGAATGTCAATATTTTCCACCCCTTCTGTAATTATTGGTGGTAAGTCTAGTCTTGTTGCAGATGGCGCTCTGGATCGATGTCCTCATCGAACCGCTCATTCTTCAGCTAATTATATTAGCAATGGTTTTTGTAAACAGTTTCATCTTATTGACATCTGGTGACAAAACAATCGAAACGAGAAACAATTCACATGGTTTAAGACTAATGACACTCAAAAATCTAGGTTGGGTTATTGTCCAATCTGGAGAGACACATCTTGCAAACTTACAGATACAGACATATGTGCTGCCCCCTTGACAGATCATTACTTAATTAGCATTGAAATTAGACCCAGACTACAACATCAAAGACACAGCACATATTCATCCATCCATTTTCTATGCCGCTTATCCTCATTAGGGTCACAGGGATGCTGGAGCCTATCCCAGCTGGCTTTGGGCGAGAGGCGGGGTACACCCTGGACTGGTCGCCAGTCAATCGCAGGGCACATATAGACAAACAACCAGTCACACTCACATTCATACCGATGGACAATTTAGAGTCGCCAATTAACCTAACATGCATGTTTTTGGAATGTGGGAGGAAAGCGGAGTACCCGGAGAAAACCCACTCACGCACGGGGAGAACATGCAAACTCCACACAGAGATGCCCAACGGAGATTTGAACCCAGGTCTTCCAGATCTCCTGACTGTGTGGCCAATGTGCTAACCACTCAGCCACCGTGCGGCCCACAGCCCATATTGTACATTTAATTCAAGTTTACTCTACAATGTACAATGTGAAATACTAAACTCACTCATAGTAAATATTACAGGTAATACAGAGTTACCAACAGCATGTAAGAAAATGAAGTTCCTTAAATATCAAACACATACATTCTCTCCAAGTTTCAGCAAATCTCTAGAAAAGGAGCAAACTATTATTAAAGAATGATTTCATCTATGTAATCATCCTAATCCCACAAATGACAAAAACGTACTGTATAACCAATGCTACAGTTCCAACTAGATGAAATGTACAAGCACAAGGAGCCTTTATTAGATCTAGGGCTAAGTGTATAGAAGAACTCAAATTTCTGTAGGTGCAGAAGCAAAGGCAAGAAAAAAATGGCATCAAAACTGCAGCTGCTTCAGGAGTCCCGCAAGGCATTCATGCTTGATAGGACTCCTTCTTCAGCTTGACAGCAGCCCTAACCCCCGGTGCCCACCATCGGGTTCGGGGCTTGCCACCACGACTGGCACCGACCACCTCGCGGCCGCAACTACGGCGGGCTGCCTCAGCAATGGAGGCACGGAATACGGCCCATTCAGACTCAATATCCCGGTCCTCCCTCGAGATGCAGGCGAAGCTCTGCCGGAGATGAGAGTTGAAGACTCGACGAGCAAAGGTTGGTTATGCACAAAACACAATCAATATCTCAGCTCTTACTTACTTGGGTTGGAGAGCCTAAAACCCCGGATAGAGAGTGCACCAACCGGCTGGGCGTCTGTACACGACCCGCAGCAGACTCTAACAGGAAGTGGGCTCCACCCTCCTTTATACAGGTCTGTCAGCGAGAGCGTGAGACGGGGGTGGCCAGTCCATGCCCCACGCTCCCAAGACACAGAGCTGTTTCCCAAGGTTAACAACACGGGCGCCAGTCCGTACACTGAGTTTGTTTAAAACAGTTGCCTGCGTAAGCTGATTGTGAATTGCGACGCGAGGTTACAAACAAGCTGCATGATCTTTCCTTCCTACCCTCTAGAACGCAAGAGGGGAATCAAAACATCATAACAACATACTTTCCCATTTCAGCGTTGAAGTCTCCCAGTAGAACTATGGAGTCACCAGCTGGGGTGCTCTCCAGAACCCCTCTGATAGACTCCAAGAAGGCTGGGTACTCTGAACTGCCGTTCGGCGCGTACGCACAAACCACAGTCAGGACCCTTTCCCCAGCCCTAAGGCGTAGGGAAATAACCCTCTCATTCACCGGGGCTGACTCCAACACAGAGGCACCAAGCTGGTGGGCTAATAATAAGCCCACACCAGCTCGCCGTCGCTCCCCTGCAGCAACTCCAGAGAAGAACAAGGTCCAGCCCCTCTCAAGGAATTTGGTTCCAAAGCCCAAACTGTGGGTTGAGGTGAGTCCGACTATATCTAGTCAGAATGTCTCGGCCTCTTCCACAAGCTCGGGCTCCTTCCCCACCAGACAAGTGACATTTCATGTCCCAAAAACCCGATATGGCTGCCGAAGACCAGGTCGCCCGGACACCCGTCCTCGACCACTGCCCAAATCGCATTGCACCGGACCCTTATGCTTGCCCTTGCAGGTGGTGGGTCTGCGGGGGGAGTTCCCGTGTGGCTTCTTCGGACTAGGCCTGGCCAGGCCCCACGGGTGAAAGCCTGGCCACCAGGCGCTCACCTGCGAGCCCCTCCCCCAGGCCTGGCTCCAGGATGAGGCCCCGGTATCCCACGTCCGAGCGAGGTGCAGTCACTCCTTTTATCCTTCTTCATTAGGGTCTTCTGAATCACTCTTAGTCTGGCCCGTCACCTAGAACCTGTTTGCCTTGGGAGACCCTACCAGGGTCATGAAGCCCCCGACAACATAGCTCCTAGGATCACTCGGGCACTCAAACCCCTCCACCACGATAAGAGAGGCATATATAAAACTAATTATCATAACTTGTTATATATATATATACAATATATATATAATTATTCTATATAATGAATATATATTTGATTGCACTGTGTTGTATAGCCACTTTGTGTGTAAATAAAGTTCTTTGTTGAAAAAAAGGCACCTACCGTCACTCAGAAGTTATTACGCAATGTGTACCGGATGTGGAACGGGTTCTACGCATGAGTGAGAACTACGTGATTTCCTCCATTTGCAAATGTTTACAACAGCGCTTCTGTGACGTCATGTGCTTTGGTAGTTACTACTATTTTCAAATAAATAAACATGAATGGTCAATAACCATACTTCATATGTGTACTATTTTGGGGGTTATTTTTATTAGTGACTCTTATTAAACCTATTTACCAAAACTGAGTAAAAACGTAGCCAATGCGTATACTGTATATAACGCAAAGGTAAACGCGGTTACGTATAATTACACGTGTAATAAATAAATGCAATAAAACAACGCACAAAATGCATTGATCTTTGAATGTAAGCAAACATAAGCAGGGTCAAATGCTAAATTAACGATTAGAGGATTCAGCTAGAAATAGCATCCATCCAAACATATGTTGCTAGCAAATGCTTTTTTCAGTGGCAAAAAAAACTAAAATTATTTATGACTTATAATTTATCGATTTGCACCATAGATATGATGTATAAAAATATCTTGATAATGTTTTTGGGATGACGATGTTTACGCTGTGCGAGTACCAGAAAACAGATTGACGGATTATGAAGTTTATGACTGCCAAAAAATAGGTTGGCCGGATGTAGACCCGTTCTGTGCAGGCGTAGAACCGGTACACATAGCGCAATAAGTTAGTCAAGCTAGTCCCACGTGTGTGTGTTGTCGTTTTATGATGGCACATTGTAGCTGACGTTGTGCGAGATAGTAAGACAGCCCATCCAGCCGCAAATGCATGTAATTGAAGTACGTTATGTGTGTACAGAGCCCCAAAGGAGGAGGAATTAATGGGATTTTTTTTAAAAGGACGAACTGACACGTGATATTTTTTTGATGGTTAAACTCACAAAAACATGGCAAAAAAGTTTTGCGTTCCCTCGGCCCTGAGTTGGACCTAAAATGCAAAAATATAAAAACGGTACTTAGCAGTAAACATGAGTTTAAGGTAAGTTAGAGACACCTACAAAGATTCTACGGCAAAAGAGAGCTCTCTCGTCATAAATACTCTGGACAGCTTCACGGGTCTAGCTGGACATACGTGTAATGCAGAAAATGTGGACTACGAATTCCATAGGAATGAGGATGTGCGACTGGCATCGAAGGAACTGGATCCGAGAGGATCATGCAAACTACGCGCTTAAGATGGAGCCATAAGGCTTCTGTATCCATGGAAGCATTGACGGGTTCTTTGTAGAGATGAATGTGGTTTTCGCCTGTCCATACCACGTGATTCAGATGTGTATACATTGTGCCAGACGTTCATGGCAGAGTCCCATCTGACATTTATTGAAGGTTGACCAGAAAACACTAATGCACCATATTCTTGTGCAGTTATTCTAATAACTGTTGTGGTTTCACATTATTTATCCCGTTTAAATGTACCAGTCCAGGGTGTACCCCGAGATAGGCTCCAGCATACCCGCAAGCCTAATGAGGATAAGCGGCATAAAAAATGGATGGCTGGAAGTCCTGTATAAAATCCTGGCCTGCAATGTGGAATGAATGTACATTATTCCTAATCTGTGTGGTTTGTGCATGAAGATCAGTTGGGAACATCACTATGTCGCTTCACGGTAAATGCACGTAAAAATAGCCGTGATTTGCCGAGGTCATAACAGTGACACTGTCACAGGTAATGTAATATAATGGAAATATTACATAACCATCCTCAGGGCAAATGGGCGTTACGCAGAGCCCCACTGCTTGCTGGATTTAAAACAGCTCCTTTTCCCCCCGTTTTTCGTTATTAGATCATTAATCCGGTATGCCAGCTACGGTTTTTTTACTCATGTTTTTTCCCCCCATGTCAGTTCGTCCTTTTTTTTTTACCCATCAAAAAAAAAACATCACTTTTTCCTTTTTTTTTTTTTTAACCCACTACATTTTTTACCCACGTCCCTTCAGTTGCTCCGTATGTATGGAATTGCAGGAGTGCCAAAATTAAAAGGAAATATAAAGATATAGAGAGAATCATCCATCTATCCATCCATTTTCTTCCGCTTATCCGGGTCCGGGTCGCGGGGGCAGCAGCTTCAGTAGGGAAGTCCAGACTTCCCGGTCCCCAGCGATCTCTTCCAGCTCCACCGGGAGGACACCAAGGTGTTCCCAGGCCAGCTGTGAGACATAGTCCCTCCAGCGTGTCTAGGTCTTCCCCGGGGCCCTCTCCCGACTGGGCGTGCCCGAAACACCTCACCAGGAAGGCGCATCCGGACTAGATGCCCGAGCCACCTCAACTGGCTCCTCTCGATGTGAAGGAGCAGCGGCTCTACTCTGAGCTCCTCCCGGATGGCCGAGCTCCTCACCCTATCTCTTAGGGGGAGTCCAGCCACCCTAAGGAAGGCTTGTATCCGCCATCTCGTTCTTTCGGTCATGATTAGAGAGAATCAATCATAAAAAAAATATATACATATATAAAATTATATATACTGTATATATCACTGGTTTTATCGAAGTACTTTTTTCTGCATGAACTTTGGGACAGTGCAGCACGGTGGCTGAGCGGTTAGCCCCCAAGAAGAGTGCCATGCGTGCTTGGGTTTTCTCCAGGTGCTCCGGTTTCCTCCCACATTCCAAAAACATGCATGTTAGGTTAATTGGTGACTCTAAATTGTCCATCGGTATGAATGTGAGTGTGACTGGTTGTTTGTCTATATGTGCCATGCGATTGACTGGCGACCAGTCCAGGGTGTACCCCGCCTCTCGCCCAAAGTCTGCTGGGATAGGCTCCAGCATCCCCGCGACCCTAATGAGGATAAGCGGCATAGAAAATGGATGGATGGATGCATGCCAGGTTAATTGGCGACTGTGGGTGTGCATGGTTGTTTGACTGGCGACTGCTCAAGGGCGTACCCTGCCGCCCGTCCGAAGTCATTTGGGATAGGCTCCAGCATACATGAGGAAATGCGGCATAAAAATGGACGGACGGATTTTTTTAAAAACATTTCTCCCATGTACTGTTCTGATCTGCGCGAATTCCGTGTTTGTTTGATTGTTTTGTCTGTTTGTACTGAATTCCAGTGCCTTTTTGGCATCGCGGCCAAGGATGCAGCAGAAAAATAGCCGCTCGGCTTGTTTTGCCTTTTTCAACTCGTGCATCCGTGTGAGTTCTACCAAAATAAACCTGTGTTTACTTACTAAAGGGAGAACTAGCACGAGGCGACGTCGGAGTCAGTTAAACAACAACAGAATGAGCGTCTTTATGAGATCGGCTTTTTTTTCGAAAAGAGTCGGTTACTTTACCTTTCCAGCTTTCCCGGGCTGTCCTTCCGCTACGGTTTCAGCGTCCAGTGGTCGGCGGAAGCCGTGACACTTTGCATTTCCGGCGACGCCTTTCGAAGTAAGCGTCCACACCTCCCCGGCGCTTTCGTTTTTCCAAGACGAGGTTTGGACACGAATTACTTGAACAACCGCGAACAAGAGGACAACAAAAGCTTCGTTAAAGGGGGGCTACCAAACAGGAGTTGACGCAAGTCGTCGTAAAAACCATGAAATCGCGTCCGGCTGCAACCTTGAAGCTCACGTCAAAAAAAAACAACCTGTTTTTATATTGAAAGAAAAACTTCCGCTTTGCAGTGTGTGACGTCATAACGCTTTACAAAAATAAGCGTCATACCACACAACCAGTAAAGACGTGACCATGTCACAATACTTCACATAAATCCCAGTCTATAATACATTTACGATATTTTAATACCTCGCGTATTAAATGATAGCGCAATAAGTACACCAGCTATGTGTTTTATTGTAATACGAGTGACACGCCTTCATCGTCAACTTCCTCAACTGGCAGGTCACTCAGCGAATCGGTGTCTGGATTCGGGGGGCGGGGCTCTTGAGGATTGTTTGCTGATTGGACAAATTGCTGTCACAAATTTTTACACTTTTAATATGGAACTTTTTTGGAAGAGTCAATTCGTTTGTTTTTGCCAAGACAAGTAGTAGTTTTGTATGCCTGTTTTGTATTTTTTATTGTTGTTGGGGTGCAGAGCATCGTTGTATGTTAAAAGAACTCCGTGCAGTCCAAAGTCCTGGGATGCTTTGTGATAATGTAACCCTCACTGTGCTGTGCACCTTGCCAGATTCAGGACAACCTGTTTTGTTTCTCTTGATCTAGTATGAATTCTTTTGAGGGAAATATCTATGACAACCCAGAGGTCACCTACCAGAACCAGGTGTCAGGGATTTATGACACGCCTTACAACAAGCCCTCGGGTCAAACACCAGTCTATCAGAACACTGGATTAGGCTTTAGAAGAATACCTGCTCCCCCTACTTTCCCAGCACCCCCTTCTCCCAGTGAGGAATGCCACAAAAAGTTGTCTTCGTCCTCATCTTCCTCTTCACATGCACACAATGGACAGAACGGGGAGAAGATTCCCTGTTGTGAGGAAAAGACAGAAGTGGTGAGGAAAAACAAACAGTTGAGTGGAGGGAAGGTGTCTACAAATACGGAGGTGGATCATTTTGTGTCACGCGAGTCCTCATCTTTAGCACCATCTTCTCCGGCATCCGAGGAGGAGAGGCGTGACTTGAAGACGAGGCCTGAGAAGACATCTAAAGTCAGACTTTTTATTAAGGTAGGTTTTGTAGGAAGATGGTTTGATTTGTTACATGCATCAAAGCGTGGAAGAGGAATGCATTTTTGGTGAAAAATGGACAAATCACCAGTAATTTTACAAGAATAAAGTCAGATCCAATGGGAAAATGAGAGAAGTTAATACTATGGGGAAAATGACGAAACCAACTCATTCAATATCAGAAACGTATTTGTATGTTTTTTTCAATCTCAAAGACGTTTAGACTTTTAGAAGAAGTGATGACACAAATCCTCAGTAATGCATGAGTTGCAGTTTTAAGCCATAAAAGCGTCCACTATGTGTCAGAAATGCATTTGATAAGCGCTCGACAGAGCCCATGTGAAAGGAAAAAACATACATGACAGCAAGAAGGAAGTGAAACAACATAGATGATTGTAGCGGGAATAATATTATATATATTATATATATATAATGTATAATAATATAATGTCATTTTAGTAGCAAAAAGTTGAAATAGTAAAAAAAATAGTTTTTTATTTTTTTAAATTGTAATATTATGAAAAACAAATAAAATAACGGTGTAAAATAATGGAAAAAGTCATAATATTCTTACTAGTATTATTACTACAGTAGCTGCCTCTTTGTGTGTAATAGAACAAATATTGTATGTCTTGCACACTGAATGGCAAGCCTCGTGCTGCTCTTACAGGGAGTTGCTGTGATTCCAAATATAACTTGAACTGGCCAGAATGTTCCGACTCAGTGCTAGGCCGCCTCCACGAGTGCATGTGATCAGCAAGCCATTAAGTCAAACTAGGCACTAATTTGTGTCATTGTAGCATCAGCCTTTCCCACATTGAAGTGATGCGCTGGGCTGTTGAGTCCTCATAAATCTGACACTTTGAACACTCCGGTGTCATAAATTAAAGCAATATAAAAGGAGCTTATATTGCAGAAGGGGAAAGGTGACTTGTTTTATTGTTGGTATGTCTGCTGTCTGTTGGGTGCAGATGAGTGTGATCCACTCGAGTCCTCTGTTTGTTTTTTGGTAATTGAGGCCCGATTGGTGTTTCCACTGACACCCTCAACCCCACCCTGCCGCAAAGCAGGGGGGTTATTTTTGACAGACAACGTCATGCTACACTGTTGAGGCCACCTCACTCTCGTTTACACACACATGGCCATCCCTCTCTTTGGTTTTGCTTGATGCACACACACACACACGCACACTCACACACACACACACTTCCCTGGCACTCATCATCAGCTGACTCTGACAGAGCTGCCATGGCACCAAACAGGCAACACTCAATGGACCAGGAGTAGAATTTGCCAATACAAATACACCCTTGAGAAGCGGAGACGCACAAGTAGCATTTTTGTGTGTGTGTGTGACTATGACAGATATTGCAGCAGAGGAAGATAAGGACCCAGACATCGAGCTATTTGTCAAGGTGGGGCAATAAATAGCAAGTTTGTCAGCGCTGCAAATACAAAGAATATGTAGCTTGTGTGTGTGTGTGTTGTAGAGTGGAGCCTCCTCTTAAGTCTTACACCGGACATGTTTTTGTTGGTGCGTGCTGATTTTCCCTGTGTGAACCCGACACCCACGTGCACGGACAATCACTCCCTACCCCTCTCACTGAATTATTACTGGGGTGCTTTCTATGCAGAGAGCAGCCACTTTAAATGCATGCCCTCGCGTTGGGCTTCTGAGTTTTTGCATGTAATGTTTTTGTGTTTTGTGCAAAAACCACTCATGTTTGGCACTTTAGCCAAAGTGGGGGAAAAAACAGAAAACCATTTCCTCAGGTGCACCCACACATAATGTAAATACACCAAATACAAAACTGTGGCGTCTTTTTACAGGAAATTACGCTGTTTTTATATTTTATACGCTCTATGAGCAGGCAAAATGAGTTAAGCAACACTGCAAATTACGACCACAATAATAAAGGTACAGTAATTCCTCACTTATTGAGGTTAATTGGTTCCAGACCCGGACGTGATAAGTGAAGTACGATTCTTTATTTAGAATGAAATATTTTCGTAGTAAAAGCAGAAACCCTTCTAAATATTGTCTCTAACATATTAAAGCCCTCTAAACATGAAATAACACCCCTATAGTCACCTTTACAGTCGGGACATAATAGACGTAACAAGAGAAAAAGCCATTCAAGACTTGTGCTCGTGTGTGTTCCAGCGCTAGGAAGGCTGAGTAAGGAGCAGACAGGAGGTGATGTTTGGGATTCCAGGTTGAGGTTTGGAATTTGGGTTGAGGAATTTATTACGGATTATTGTACCTGTTGATAATTCAAGCCTGTTGTTTCGGGGCTCAAGTCTGGTGCTTGTGTGTCTCACCCAACATTACAGTAACATTACTGACACCCAGTGATTAGTGTAGAGTACTACATATTATCACAATGTCTTTGAATGCATCTTCTGCATGCCTTACATTTTCACTTTAGTTCATGCAGCAGGTCGCACGGTGGCTGAGTGGTTAGCACATTGGCCACACAGTCAGGAGATCTGGAAGACCTGGGTTCAAATCTCCGTTGGGCATCTCTGTGTGGAGTTTGCATGTTCTCCCCGTGCGTGTGTGGGTTTTCTCCGGGTACTCCGCTTTCCTCCCACATTCCAAAAACATGCATGTTAGCTTCATTGGCCGCTCTAAATTGTCCATTAGAATGTGAATGTTTGTTTGTCTATATGTGCCCTGCGATTGACTGGTGACCAGTCCAGGGTGTACCCCGCCTCTCGCCCAAAGCCAGCTGGGATAGGCTCCAGCATCCCCGTGACCCTAATGAGGATAAGCGGTACAGAAAATGAATGAATGAGTTCATGCAGCAATTAGTTGCATGAAAATGCTTAATTTCGGGAAACAATTGTTTTGATTCATAGTAGGCCCCATTCTATCACGAAACAGCATGATTTATTCATTCATATATTGTAGAGAAAAAAATGGTAGAGTGAAACCACAGAATTTGGAGTGTGAAGTGGCGAGGGATTACTGTATTGTTCCATTTATATTTAAAAAAATATATTGTATATATGGTGTATTATTATCATTAAGGCTTTAGCCTAAGGCTACGTCTACGTATGCATCTCTTACTGGTTGGATTTTGATTGTGCAGGTGAATTTAGCTGGAGAATGGTAGGATTTTTCTTCCTGGATTGATGCAATTATAGGACATGAGAGCATGTCTATTCCTGAGCAATGTCATTTAACGGGCAACCAGTCTTTGTTGCCCCCGGAGGTTAACTGTGGCTTAGGGTCAGCCGGTCTACACAATGCATGTTTTATTTTGCAACTGAATCAAACAAAACAGCTGCAGTCAGGTAACGTCAAAAATGGTGAATTTCCATTAATAGAAAACTACAGGGAAAGTAGTGAGTCCATAGACGAGCAGCTAATGGAAGCAGTGTGGATTATTCATGCTGGGCTGAGGCTCGTGTTACCGTGTCCTGTCCCACACACCCATCATGCACTGACACCCAAAAACCAAATTCCCCCCAAAAAAGCTAAAAGACACTGATTCTTTTTAAAGACTCCCTCTGTGTGGTGGATGTGCCTTAGTGTGTAAAAGAAGAAAAACATAACTTTGTTGTCGTGTTGGTGTCCGTGTGTGTTTACAGGCTGGCAGTGATGGGGAGAGCATTGGAAACTGTCCGTTCTCACAGCGTCTCTTCATGGTCCTTTGGCTGAAAGGTGTTGTTTTCAACGTCACCACCGTTGACCTCAAGAGGTAGTACTCATGATTGCATCCGTTTCGCCACTAACAATCCCTCGCACATGCTGTAGTTTAAGCAAAAATTGAAGACTAAGTGCATTAATACTAAGACTTTCACTTTAATACCCAATCTTCCCATTCGGAAGGTTCTGTGGTCACCCCCTGGAACGCGCAGTGTGAAAGCTTAAAATTAGCTTTAAAGTAGGCTTTCGTAAACTTGAAATGTTCCGAATGAGTTAGGTATTAAATTAGTAGACTTTCTAGTACACTATAAGTACATAGTATACTTGTTATACTGAAGTATACTTCTTTACCGCCTTGTCGTTGAGTCTTGTAGCTCCTCCTACCCCTTCATTTCAAGTCTGGTGCCCGACAAGTCTTGGTTTCCAGGTCTGTACACCACTTGGCGGTTAACCTTTACCCCTTGAGTCCAGGAGAACTTGTCTCTNCACTTTAATACCCAATCTTCCCATTCGGAAGGTTCTGTGGTCACCCCCTGGAACGCGCAGTGTGAAAGCTTAAAATTAGCTTTAAAGTAGGCTTTCGTAAACTTTAAATGTTCCGAATGAGTTAGGTATTAAATTAGTAGACTTTCTAGTACACTATAAGTACATAGTATACTTGTTATACTGAAGTATACTTCTTTACCGCCTTGTCGTTGAGTCTTGTAGCTCCTCCTACCCCTTCATTTCAAGTCTGGTGCCCGACAAGTCTTGGTTTCCAGGTCTGTACACCACTTGGCGGTTAACCTTTACCCCTTGAGTCCAGGAGAACTTGTCTCTCGTGAGCATGCAAAAACTAGGGGTAAGGGATGAGGGGTAACTGATTCAAGTCTGGTCACGTTGGTCTTATTATATTATATAAAAAAATCAAACAATTCAAAATTAACTCATTGAGTTGATCAAATTTGTTAAAATGACATTTTATGTGTGAAACACTAAACAGTGCTTATGACTTGTGAGGGCTCGAAAATTTAGAGCCTATGACTTTTGACTTGATTGGATGTGGCTTGTCTTGACTTGCACATATTTACTTGAGACTTGATTCAAGACTTGAGAATAAATACTTGATACTTGCAAAACACTGGCTTCCTCCCACCCCTGAGAGTTAGACTGCTATGCAGTAGCATGAAGAACATACCTGGGAGGCCGGCTGGATGTTTGTTAGGTGTCACGAGCCAAGAGCGCCCTCTCAGGGCTGTCAACGGGCATTTTCACTCCTTGGTTCGTCTGTATGAGTTACATATTTTCATTTAAATTGTGTTTGCCCCCTTCCTAATTTCTTTTTTTGCATGCTTGTCACACTTAAATGCCGGGGCGATGGACGATGTGTGTGCGTGTGTGTGTGTGTCTGGGCATAGGGCTACAGCTGTGGCAGCTACTAATGTGGTGGGGGGCCGATGTGGGATTCCCGGCGGCCGGGTACCACCCCGTGCTCCGGTATGGTGCCGTGTCCGGAGGGAGCTCGTGGTGGTGCTACTCGCTGCGTGGGGGGATGGCGGTGTAATGTAGGTGTGTGGGTGTATGGGGTGAGTTTATGCGTGTGGGCATGTGTGAGCGGGAGAACAAGGTTTGGTTTGCGGTGTGTGTATCTGAGCACTGGGGGTGGGTTATTGCATCGGCCCCCCGGGGGTGCCTGCCTCTGGCGTCGGGGTGGGCGATGGCCTGCGGCAGTTGGTGTCTGGGGCGGCCTGGATCTCCCAGGTTGTTGGGTATGGCCCCTGCTTTGGGGTCCGGGTGGCTTTTGGGCCCGGGGGTTCGTGTAAGGGTGCCCTGCTTGAATGTAGCTGGCGGGCCTCCTGTGGCTGTTCCGGCGGTTGGCGTCCGTGGGCCCCTGCGGCCCTTGCTCGGCTGCCGCGTGGCGTCCGGCTGGGTCTCCCTTGCACCTCTTTGAAATGGACTCGCGGTTGAAATGGGCTCACCCAATGGACTCTTGGGTGGGCGGGGTCAGGCTGTCCCCTCTCTGTGGTGCTGGGGGGCAAGGCCCCGGCGTCTTCCTAGTTGGACCATTGCTTTTGGAGGGAATGTGGTTTGGGTGCGTGGCTGTGTTGTCATTCTGTCACTGCAGAGGTAATGTAGATTTAATGTAGATTTAATGTAGATTTAATGTAGATTTAATGTAGATTTAATGTAGATTTCTTGCACGTGTCATCTGGATTGTCGTTGTTCTTGAGGTTCTGTTTTTCTTCTTGTTTTTCTTTCATGATGTTTATTATTAGTAGTATGTATGTGTGTATATATGTATGTTTGTGTATGTATATATATGCACACAGTATGTGTATGTGTGTATGTACTGTATATATATATATATTTTTTTATTAATTTATTTATTTTTCCTCTCTTTTCCTGTCTTTTTGTCCATTTTGCTCTGTCACTGTTCTGGTTGTTGTTGATATTGTGGTTATCATGGTTGTTATAATATTGTTGAAATATGTTAGTGATGTTCTTCTGCACCCTTTCTTATATCCCCCCCACCCCCCAGCCCCCTTCATGTCATGGTTCAACAAAATTTATAATAAACACATTAAATGTCAAGGGAGCCTCAAATACTGTAGATTATGAAGTTTCCCTTGGGAAAGAAATTTTGCTCGGCACTTAAAGGCAGCTTGACTCCCATTCAGCTGTTATGATGCTGGACAAGACACAAAAAATTTCAGATCATCAAATTTAAATATTTGTCTATGAAAACACAACTGTTAAACCTTGAAGATCTAAAGATTTGAGACTCCAGCGAACCACGGTGAGAGCCATTATTCACAAATGGCAAAAACCTGAAACAGTGGTGACCCTTCCTAGGAGTGGCCGGCCAACCAAAATTACCCCACGAGTGCAGAGACGGCTTATCCAAGAGGTCACAAAAGACCCCACAACTACATCCCAAAAACTTCCGGCCTCACTTGCCTGAGTTACGGTCAGTGTGTTCATGACTCTACCATAAGAAAGTCACTGGGCAAAAGCAGCCTGCAAGGCAGTTCCAGGACAAAAACATTTGCAGAACCAAAAGAACATTAAGGCTTGTCTCAATTTTGGTACAAAATAATGTCTTGATGATCCCAATAACTTTGGGTAAGTCAGTGGTCTGATAAAAGTTTTAACATTTTTGGAAGCTGTGCGTCCCGTTACATCTGGTGTAAAAGTAACACAGCATTTCAGCAAAAGAATGTCATATAACAGTAAATCGTGGTAGTGCTAGTGTGATGGTCTGGGGTTGTTTTGCTGCTCCGAGACCTGGAAGACTTTCTGTAATAAATGGAACTATGAATTATGCTGTCCACCAAAAAATCCTGAAAGAGAATGTCCTGCCATCTGTTTGTGACCTCAAGCTAAAGCAAACATGGGTTCTGCAGCAGGACAATGATCCAAAACACACCAGCGAGTCCACCTCTGAATGGCTAAAGAAAAACAAAATGAAGACTTTGGAGTGGCCTAGTCAAAGTCCTGACCTGAATCCTATTGAGATGCTGTGGCATGACCTGGAAAAGGGTGCTTCATGCTGGAAAACCCCCCAATGTGGCAGAATTACAACAATTTTGCAAAGACGAGTGGGTCAAAATCCCTCCACAAAATTCCTCCACAGCACTGTAACAGCCTTTTGTGTTCTGCTTTCAAAAGACAGTACCCAACCCCGGTTGTACACAAGACGCAGCCGTTTCACCCTTGGACATCCCTGATTGCTGCCAGTTTGTCAGTGACATGCAGCGAAGGCCTTGCTTCTTCATTCTCTAATCTAAGCACCGCCAAACATTTCCAGTGGTATCTCCAAATATTGGTCTTACCTTCTCAGTGTTCGGCAGAATAATCTTAAAACCTTAAAGGTCCCATGGAGGCATGAACCAAGACTTTGCTCTGTGGAGCACAGTGGAGTTTGATGAGGTCTCGCTTGCGCAC
Organism: Oostethus manadensis; assembly: GCA_024372805.1. NCBI lineage: Eukaryota > Metazoa > Chordata > Actinopteri > Syngnathiformes > Syngnathidae > Oostethus > Oostethus manadensis. Next base: position 3,879,932 of record QODF01000033.1, on the reverse strand, counting down.
CAACATCCTTATCGGCAGCAAACACGATATCAGTAATATCACACATTGCTTGTTTTCGTGCGAATATTTGTCTCTTGTTCATTGAATAGGTTGCATTCTCCGTTTTTCCAGTACTTAAAAAAACCCAAAAGGTAATAGATTCTTATGTCTTGTTAGGAAACCAGCTGACCTTCACAACCTCGCCCCGGGAACACACCCACCCTTTCTCACGTTCCAGGGAGAGGTGCTTACTGATGTCAATAAAATTGAGGAGTACCTGGAGGAGATGTTGGCTCCACCCAAGTAGGCTTTGGATACACACACACACACACACACACACACATAATAAACGCTCAGCAAATGGTACCCTCTTCAGGTATCCCAAACTTACAGTCAAGAACCGTCAGTCCAACTCAGCAGGAAATGACGTGTTTGCCAAGTTCTCCGCTTACATTAAAAACGCAAGTCCAGATAAAAATCGGGGTAAGTCAAACCAGTAAACCAGTGGAGCGTCCCGTCCGTGTTTCCGTCTGACCTTGGAGCACATGTGTCTTTCAGCGTTAGCGCAAAGCCTCAACAAGGCTCTGGCCAAGCTGGATGAATATCTCCTGAACCCGTTACCAGATGAAGTCCACCTTGTCCACGGAGAATCGGCACGCAAATACCTGGACGGTGATGAGCTGACGCTGGCCGACTGCAACCTGCTTCCCAAACTTCACGTTGTCAAAGTAACCCAGTGGCATCGCGCCATGCGGCGCCGACCGCCGTCGTCTAACTGGCTTTTTGCTTTTGGCAGGTGGTGGCGAAGAAGTACCGCAACTATGACATCCCGTCACAATTGCGAGGCGTGTGGCGTTACCTTGGCAACGCCTATGTCGCTAAAACTCTCGGGAAATGAGTGGCGCCGACTCCGTGGACGTACTTGAAGCATTAAAACGACCGATTGTGAATCCGGCGCGATGGAGTTCGCTTTTCAGATGAAAATAGACTGTCAATTTGCAAGTGCATGTTGTTTCTTATGAGAAGACAGATTGTTTTCCCAAAATGAAAGTCATAAATCATGGCTAAAGTCCTTTTTTCTTATTCCACCTACCGTTTTTGACCATGTGTAAGTGAGCTTGTGCAGTAAGATTACAGGCCGGAACTATTAGACAGTACAAAAGGGTAAGCGTGTGTGAAAATAGCAGCCAAAGTCCTTTGACAGCCTTTTTGTCTGCAGTGCATTTACTTTGGGATCTTTGGCTATTTTTCACCTGGAAAACACAACCTGGGCTTTTATAGTCCCATTTTACACATTCGCCTCTAAAAGCTGCCTAAAGGCTTTGATTTGAATCACTACATTGGTTGAACATTAAGACGCGGCGAAATTAAACAGTCAATTTAGCTTATTCTCTCGTGCTTTTATTGGATTGCTTTGTTCCTGGGGGAAGTATTAAGTTCCCCCTTTTCCATCGTACACTACATTGTGTGTATCCATACGTGAATGTCAATTTTCCATGTCTTAACGTCTGTGTGATGACATTAGATGATTGGAGCTAAATGCAGTTTTTTTTCCCCGTGATCAATGCACTGCAAGTCGTCTGTTTGGTCAAAATGCTTATTTTATTTCTTTATTTGCCAGGGAAACTGTGTCACCTAATTAGAGATATATGGTGTGACCTCATGTGTGTTGTCCTGGAAATCCCTGATCAATAATGCTGCAATTAAAAAGAAACTACAGTTGCTTTAATCAGAAACACATGTCTACATTCAAACACTGGGGGCCCGCTTTCGGATCACTAGGGTTTGGCGATACTGCCATTTTTTAACAAGTAAATACAAGGCCGGTGCTGCCGATACCGGAACTGTTTTTTTTTTTCAAGCTCAGCGAATGATTCGAAACAAAAAGTGTATTTTCATCAACTGTGAACAATGTTGTAAATAACACAATATAAACAAAACATTTGCATGCGATTTGCAATGCAATTCTATCGACATTTGTATCGATCCGCCCACCAGACTGCCCAGTGCAGGGCGGTCGTGTGCGACCATCTACCACAAGGTGGCAGTAAACACGAGGGTTTCATTGAACGGACGCCCAGTTAGAGACAGTCATGATTTTTCGGTCTCCACTTTTGCGTCTAAATACCTCTTGCACGCGCAATGCATAAATGCGAGCATTATGTTTAGCAAAAATAAAATATATATTTAAATTTACAACAAGTCGAATGCCTATAATTCATGTATTATCAACGCGTTGCCTGGTTGTGCGCTTCGGCGGCGTGTGGAAATATACAGACGGCTCCTAGACTCGCTTTCCGCTGGTGGGCAGAGCAAACCGCGAGGCTCGTGCGCCGTAGCTGGAACAGGCAAAGCATCCAGTCGGCGACGTCCGCTCTCGCGCTTCTTCCTGGACGTTCACTGCATTCATCGCCTGCGCCGGCGTCGAATTTGACTCCCAGCGGAGAGACACACAGACGGGTAAGGCGCGCAGTAGACGACCCGCGGTTTGGTTGCGCTTGTTGACATGTCATTGCGGGGGGTTCTTGTTTCGTCACGGAGTGAGGGGTGGTCGACCGAGGCCAACTCAACCCGCCCCCCCCAGACGTTGCTCTTGTCGCCCCACACAGCAGTAGCTTGTTGGCTTTTCAGCGAGAGGGCGCCCAGACGCCCCCCCCGGCCGGGGAGCTCAAACCTTCACGCGAGCTCGTGGTTTGCAGTGGCGGGTAGGGCTCCCATTGTTTTTCACGCAGCAGGTGTATTAGCTATGCTAGCGTGTTAGCAACACAGGTGAACGTTTGCGTGTCTTTTCGGGTGTATCAGACAGCGGATACGCGTGTTTTAAAGCGGCGCTTGGATAACTGATGAAAAGAGTGTGCTTTTCCCCCTCACCCCCAATGTTAGTCATATTGGTTTAAACTCCCAAAGCCCAGTAAGAATACTCTGTTGCAGTTTGCACGCAAACAGCCTCCCCTGCCATTCATTGGAATGCAATGGGAATGCCCAGGTGGGGGTTGGGGTTGAGTCCCCAAGACCAGCACCACCTGAACCTGGAATCAGGATGAGAGGGAAAATATATTTGGTTCCTGGCTGCTCCCAACAGCTACAGCATGTGTTTGCAGTGTTGAGTCATACTGTGTGTGTCTTGTGTGCGATTTCAATGGCTGTCATTTAGAGTTGTTATCACAATGTGGCATTTCTGCTAGTTTATGCTCCGATAGCTGCCGTTTATCAACTAGGGCCAAGATTTCAATCTGTGCAACCCTTTGCAGGCTGACAAATAATGCTGACAGTAATGACCATCCAGAGGTGAGCCACCACCACCACCACCACCACCACCACCACCGCTCTTGGTTTTACAAAGTGCTCTTTCAGCTGCATTTTTGCCGAAGCCCCGAGGATTATAAAACCAGGGGTAAAGGAGCTTTGCTTTAGTGGCATGCCTCACTGGCAAGGAATGAGTGGAGGTTGTGTATGTGTGAGTGCATGGGGTGAGCTTGGGTGGAAAGCAGCAGGAGCAGTGCAGGTATGGGGAAGAATGAATTGAAGACGGTGTGCAGAGGACCTGGCTTAAACTGACGGAAGCCATACAGGGATGTGGACTGCATGGCTTTTCTTTGATGAAAGGGTTTCTGTTCACTTTAATGGGGACCCACACAAATGCAGTCAAAATGCAGCACTTTTGTCTAATTTGTAATTCATAAGAAATAACACTGATTTGTGTTGTTAACGCCATGGCTTTTACAAGCACAAAGGCCTCTAACTCCTATTTGGGCACGTAACGAGGATATTAGGAATAAACTAAGTAAACTAAACTTGTGATGTATGAGGTTATGAAAGGATTGCATTGTTTGTGATACACTGAAGCTGAACACGCCATTCGACTCGGAAGAGGCTCTGTTTTTGTTCGTTTGCACTTTCCCCCTTGCCTTGAATGTTGAATGGTTACTTTTACCTTGAGTGTGTTTGCCAAGTCTTTACGTGACCTGTCAAACGGAACAAAACAGATCGAGAACAACCAGAACGGAGTTGAGCACGCTCATGGCCTCCAGGAACCTGACAGACTGTGTACATAGTGTATCAGTGAACTGTTGCAGCTTTGCAGCTCAGCTAGCTCAACGGACAGTGAAGGGGCTCTTTCTGTTTTTGCAAGACGAATGTTGTCATTTTGTTAATACAACAACACACTTTGAGGAAAACCGCAAACTTTTAAAAACTTTTACTTTATGAACGGCTGTAGATCACAACAGAACTACACTGGAGCCCCGCACATTTGCAATTCAGCGTGTCCGACCTGGCAAATTTAGGGTAATTTTGTAATTAAAAAATACCATTCGTATAGAACAGTAATTCCTTAACATTTTACAGTCGCGTGTTGCTTCAGACATTTGATCTGGAGCCACTACTCCTGCACGCTTAAAAACATAAACCTTTTTATCACAATTAACTTGAAATACTGAACATAAGTAAGCAGTTAATTACTTTTTGTCCAAAATGTGTATTTTGCACGGTCACTTTTTGATACATGGTTAGCATGTTGGCGACACCAAGTCAGCTGGGATAAGCTCCAGTATACCCCCGCCACCCTAGTGAGGATAATCCGAATGGAAAATGGATGGATGGACATTTTGTTAAAGTTTCCCATGATAAATAGATAAATAATCATCCTGCAAAACTTTAATTCCAGTTTGATGTTGGGTTCCTTCTGTTTGAATGGGTTGAATTTGATCTTCACTTGTTTGCCCACTCATGACAGCTGTGGTTTAAGTCTGCATGTCCATTTAATGCCAAATTGAAGGGGGAATTTTAACAAGACTATTGACACCAATATACTGTAAGTAAATCTTCAAGATTTAGGGCCCTAAGAAATCTTTTATTTTTTTCCAAAATTACCTTTATTTTTTATCCAAATTAATCTTTAAAATTCCTGTTGATTTTATACCTATTCTTACCAGCATAGGGTGTGTGCTTTTTGAGTTAGTGAATAGGCTCAGTTCCTGTTGCACTTCCAAACAAGTAGTACCGCTGGTTCGTCTCCTATAGTATAATTTCTTTCACAAATAACACATCCAGGAGTTGTGTGACTGTCATGTAAATTAGTTTGTGCTTATGATAAGTGAGTTCCTAGATCAGTCTCCTAAAATTCTTGCCCTAACTTGCTGCACATTTTGACCTTTGCAAGCGTCTATTTAAACTGAAGAAAAACTTTGCTTGAGCCTAACTGGACCTTGTGAATGTGGCTTCTGACTGCATGTCAGTCGGTGGCGTTAGCCATTAATATCTGGTCGCTGGTGGCATTGACCCCAACAAGGTGGCAAAGTTGTGGGAGCTGCTGTTCCTCTGGGGAAGGTGATGAATAATTAAGAGGTTGGGCGTAAATGTCTATTAAGTATATTAAGTCTATTAAGATGCATAGTCACACTGGTCTCCATGGAAGCATGGGTCTGGTATCAACTGCATGTCTCCCTGGTCACCAAGAGGCAAGCTAGACCTTGTTTGAATGTCAATGCCGTTTTCAGTCAAAGGAGACTAAATTTTTGGTTTTCTTTCTGCCCACAAACGGACTTTTCTGTAGTGCAGACTCTGACTCATCCTATTTTAAGAGCACCGATTCTCTTGACAGGTTTCTGAAAGCCAAAATGTTGTGAATTCACCTGAGAGTAAGACATCAGCCTCTGTGACAGTCTATTTATGTTGAGGAGAAAAATAGATACAACTTCATAGTTGATCCATAATTGATGCCGGAACCTGCATCAAGAGCACTTTAAACTACTTGGTCTTGTTCTGCAACACACTCTTAACACATGCTATTTTAGTTTACTAGAACTGGTTCATTCTGTTAGGCTTAAAGGAAACCTAAAAAACATGCAAAGCTCAGTTTGCCCGTCTCACGTACAGTGCGAAGCTTCTAAAGCATTTTCCCAGCTAAAGCTGGCCATACACTACACTCGTCCCACAGTATCGCGTTTAATTGGCTCCAGACCCACCATGATAGCCAAGTAGGATTCAGTATTAATAAATGTAATATTTAGAAGATATAAAACTTGTTTATGATGTTTTTTTTTTAATTATTAGTGCCCGGGGATAGCCCTGTCAAAATAACAATATTTGTCCCACAAATGATTGCGGATTAATGATTAGTGACATCAGATGGTGTATAAAACAGGCACGCATAAAGTATTCCACACTGTTTGCTTACTCCTCACGACACTCACTTGCAGCACCTTGTGTGCAGACTCGCTTGCGCCTCTCTGGCACCAACAGTACACACACACATGTCAATTTATCGTGGCCAGCAAAATTATTGACTTTGTATTTATTGAGCTGTTAATCTATTTATTATCGTGAAAGACCTACCTGTAGACATTAAATAACATCCCCTATAGTCACCTTTACACTCCTGTTCCCTAATAACCACAGTCACAAAGAAAATCACACACTTTTGTGTAATGGTTGAGAAACTCAGGAAGGTACATACGCAGGCCCTTCTGAAGTTTACACATGAATACCTAAATGATGCAAAAGATACAGATACTGTATAACTGGTAATAATTTGGTGTGGTCTGATACTAACATTTATTTCTTTGGCATCAGCTCGACTCAACGTGTTTGCATACAGAGAAATGTTGAAAACGACCCCAAGACCATCATCCTTACTGTCGAATATGGAGGTGGAAACATTATGATTTGGAATCTTCATCTGCTAAGGGTACAAAAAAACTTTTTTTAAACTTTTAATTAATGTTTTTCCTGATTTTTTTGTTGCTATTTTTTCTCTTTAAAATAAATCTACCATTCCAAAATATGGATTGGCTATGTCTTTGAGTTTTCAGCACAGATCATGACACACACAATGGAAATGAACTGACCCTTACCTCTCTCGGCCATCTGGCCAATCCTGACAATTGCATGTGAGAGAACAATCTGATTAGAACTTGACTGGAAGGATATAAAAGCCTGATTATTTTGACAGTGATGTGCAATTGGTATTTAAATCCCTGTGATGTTACCATGAACCAGTTCTATTTGCATGCATGGGAAGATAAACTCTGAACTGTCCACCAGCCATTCCACGTGCTCATGGTGTGAATTTCAGACCTAATAAGAAGTCTGGCTCTTTGCCGTGATTGTGTGTTTCCTCTGTGCTTGGAATGATTCAGTTGATTTGTTTATTTGCTCCAATGTTTGTGCAAAATGGCATTTCAGCCAGCAATGACTGTCCTGTTGTCTTTATGTTACTTTCTCAAGTTCATAGTTGCATCTCTGTTATGCACCTGGTAGCTGCATGCACGTTTTCCCCACTCCACCAGGCAGACAAATTAGTAGTTGGCATGTCTTGATCCCCTTTTTTGGCTTCTGATCCGATTTGTATAGTATTTATTAGTTAGTATCATCTGTATTTTTTGGCTGGATAAAGAAGTTTGGTCTCCCAACCTTCATCTTGGAGACCTGTTTTGAAATGCAACTTTATGCTTCAATGTAAAAAACTAAAAACCTTAACAAGTGTTTACAGTATCAACTATTAGTTGTAAACAGCCTCTAAAGTTTCAGATGAAAGCGTGATGCCCAATCGTTGAACGACTTTGCCAAAAGTGGCGGTGGCACATCTCACAGTCTCACCAGAAAAAAGATGAAAGATAAACCATCTTGGGACTAAAGAGACATGCTGCGACAGTGTGCCGGAAATTTTGATTTAGATTTATCAGAGGAAATTTTGGGGCTGGGTGGATCACTTCTGTCTCTCAAGATAATAGTGCACAGCCTGCAAGCAGTAGATTTCTCAATGAAAGAATGCAGATGTGGAATTGGTAACAGTCTTGAAAACAAAGGCTGGACAGAAGAGTCAGTGTAATGAGCGGTGATGCACCGTGGGGTAAAAAAAAAAAAAAAAATCTGAAGCCTCTTGTGCATGTCGGCAGGCACCCAACCACCAAGTGCTCACAGCACTCATCCCAAAGCGTCCCAAGCGAGAGACATCAGATGCTATCAACATTGCAGGGCACCACTGCCAAGGGCTTTTCTCATGAATTCATTGAATTGCAGTGTTTATTGTATAGACAAAGGCTTGTTTCACACACATTATAAAGCTAATTACGTTAACGTCAGCTAAAAAGAAAATGCAGAAATTAACCTTTAGTCCAGGGGTGTCCAAAGTGTGGCTCGCTGCACATTCTAAAAATGTTATTTAACATGAAAACAAGCAAAAACCCCAACAGAAAAAATGAAAAGGCAGAAGTAATTTTACAAGAATAAAGTCAAAATACACTATTATGAGAAAAAGTTGTAATTTAATGAGGAAAAAGTCATAATTTTACAAGAAAATGCTATAATATGAAGAAATACAGTTAGTAGCCAAGTTGAAATATTAAAGATAAGATGCTTTTTTAAAGTCATAATATTATGAGAAACAAACAAAGCCATAATAAAGTTAGTGTTATGAGAATAGAGTCAAAATATTGTAAGAATAAAGTCATATTTACAAGAAGAAAAACAAAACAAAAAATCAAAACAAAATTCAACAAACAAAAAAAGACATAATTGAAAGAAAAAAGGCACAATTTTACAGGAGTAATGCTATGAGGTAAAATAATTGTAGTGGCATAAAGTTAAAATATAATACAGAAATTACGTTTCTAAAAGTCTGAATATTAGAAACAAAGAAAACCAAATAAGGCTGTAATTTTTTGGAAGATTGTGTTGGGGGAAAAGTTATGTTATAAGAATAAAGTTAAAATATTTTACAAGTAACTTCAAAAAATGGGAGTGGCAAAGACTGAAGTTCATACTTCAACTACAGTAAATCACAAAACACGGAGATGCATTTTTTATTGAAATAGCAGGGTTTCTTCCACATGTATTGGGTCATAGCGCAGCGCCACGGTTCCGTTTTTTACCGTGAAAACAATGTTAAGTAATACAGTGTATAAGATAAGATATGCCGTTATTAGTCCCGCAAGGGGAAATTCCAGTATGAATGGACATATATCCAATTGCCAACTGTGTCTTCAACCAATTGGCTACGACCTGTGGCGTTCTCCAGGAGTCAATCCTGGGACCCCTGTTGTTCAATCTTTACATGTTTCCTTTCCTTAATAAGCAGCTACAACGTGTCCTACCACAACTATGCAGATGACACTCAGATATACAGTATGTGTCACTGACAGTTGGTAACCCTTGATCCTGCTGATTTACTTTTTCACTGCATTAAACAGTGTGTGGATGCAAAACAAGTTTTTCCAGATACATCAAGACTGAACTAAAATGATTGTCTTTGACCCGCAAAAACAAGAAAAACTGCCCTGGATTCCTTTGGCTTGGAGACTAGACTAACAGCTCTACTTGTGTACAAGTCTTCATGGTCTTGCACCATGAAAGTACATTTCTGTTAGTGACAACCACACGAGTGCCAAAAATATAGACTTATGTTTGGAAATATATAGATAATAGTACAAAAATATACAAATGTAGTTATACTGTTTTTCTATTTTGTCTTTGCTTTTTCCATTTTGTCTTTGGCTTTTCCATTTGCTTTTTTCTCATTGCATTTACCAAATTGATGTTATTCAGGAGCTCTCGAAGACCTGGGTTCGAATTTCCGTTGGCCGTCACTGTCTGGAGTTTGCATGTTCTCCCCTGTGCGTCTGTGGGTTTTCTCCGGGTACTCCGGTTTCCTCCCAGATTCCAAAAACATGCATGTTAGGTCATTGGTATGAATGTGAGCGTGAATGGTTGTGTTTCTACCCTGCGATGGCTGGCGACCAGTCCAAGGTGTACCCCGCCTCTCGCCCCATGTCAGCTGGGATAGGCTCCAGCATACCACTGTGACCGTAATGAGGATAAGCATAGAAAATGCATGGATGGATGGATTTAACAGATGGCTCAAGCTAGCTGGTAAAAGCAATGACAAGGTTGTGGGCGGGTCCTTCTGCCAGGGTGACTAGGCCCATCCAGCCTGTTAGCAGCCTCCCTCAGCAGCTTCCATATGGACTCCATTGTGCAAGACATTCGCACATGCGCATGATGACGTGATAGTGATATTACTTCCTGTTTGTCAACCGTTTTTGGTCACCCAAGTGCTACATTTAAACATAGCTACTATTTAGTCACTGCAGGCGGTAATCGTGTGATCAGGTATTGACTAGTCACCATGGCAGCTTGCTGTGGGCGGTTCATTGTATTGTCATTGCTTTTAGCAGCTTGCTTGAGCCATCCGGTAAATGCAATGACTAAAAGCAAATGGAAAATCAATGCAAAAATGGAAAAAACAAAACAGAAGAAGCAATGACAAAATGGAAAAAGCAAAGACTAAATGGAATTAAAATATGACTGCATTTATATGTTTTTGTGTTATTGATTTTCCTTATATTTCCACACATATTTCATTTTAATTTTGGCACTCCCTTGATTCCATACATCTGCAATTAGAGTTGAACTAAAACATCTTCTTGCGGTCTGATTGTGTGCTTGTGAATGTTTTTGGTGCTCAGAGTCATTTATTTATCTCTGCGTAGATAGCACAGAGAGTCCCCATTAGGCGGCTTAAACTATTTACCAGCCTCACAATTACTTCAGGCCATCTTATTTGGCGTCGGGCGCAAAAATGTTTTGCTTCGGCCAAATGCATCGCCAGTGACTCAGTTGGCTTCAATTAATATTAAAGAAAGTAGGCAGGATGCCTGCACAGCATATGACAGATCATTGTTCACATAAGTGTTCTGTTTTTTTTCACCTTGTGTTGACAATTCCCTCAGTGTTTTTTATTTTTGTTTTATTGTGAAGTTATTCCATGTAATAAATTTGAGGAGGATGGATAACAATGGATAACAATGATCGCATCATCAGATACCAGTAACAAGTCCGATATCGAGTATCGCCAGTACATAGTGCTGTATTATGCAACGAAATATCCAACCTACTTGACACATCTCATGTCTCTTTCTTTTCTACAGTAGAATGAACCGTGCTGAGATTGAAACGCTGCTTGCTGATCAACATGGGCGGTGAGGACCACCACCGAACAACAAACATCGCAGCCCCACAAATTGACAACAATGCCTAACCTCCCCTCCTGATCAACGCCCGGGCCCCAGGAACCATCCCGCAGTTTAATCACAGCTCCTGTGTCCTGCCACTGGCTGTCTTGTGAGCATGGCTACACCTTTCCTGTGGAAGCTGTCATCCCAGAAGCTGGGCTTCTTCCTGGTCAGTTTTGGGTTCATCTGGGGCATGATGCTGCTGCACTTCACCATACAGCAGCGGGCCAGCCATGAAAACAGCGCTATGCTCCGGCAGCAGATTCTTGACCTCAGCAAGCGCTACATCAAAGCCCTGGCTGAGGAGAACCAAGGTGTCATGGATGGACCCTATGTTGGCACCATGACAGCTTATGGTGAGTAAAGTGCTTTCTGTATTCACCTAAAATCACAAACAATTATGTGAACTTTTGACTTTTCTAAAACGCATGTGAACATCGTCAGTATAAGGAAGTAGGAGCAAAGTAAACCTGTCATTTATTTCTTCTATGTAGTTTTTTGGGTACATTTGCTACATTCTTCATTTACATCATTATTTTGAGCTGAATGGTTTTCCAGCCCTTCAGTAGGCACTCTATTGTATATTTCTGTATATTCAGCAAAACTTGGTCTAGAATCAAAATGCTGCCCAGTCAAGACCAGTGCCACTATAATATGCCTTAGACAAAGGCTTTTTTCACACACATTATACAGCATTATAAAGCGTTAAATGAAATAAGATGCAGCAATGATCCTTTAGTCCAGGGGTGTCCAAACTGTGGCCTGCTGCACATTATAAAAATATAATTTAACATGAAAACAAACAAAAACCCCAACAGCAAAAATGAAAAAGCAAAAGTAATTTTATAGGAATAAAGTCAAAATATTATGAGAAAAAAGTTGTATTTAAAAAATAAAATTCATTTGTTTTGTTTTGTTGTTTTCCTGTTTTTAATTTTAATAATTTCCGTTTTAATTTTTATTTCATTTTTTTATCACTTATTTTATCACTGTAGATGGTTATTTGTGTGTGTCATGACCGTTAAAATGAATGCGCAAATCTTTACATTTATTTATGCAATACATAACTACACAAATTTGCCCAAAATTTCAGAAATGCATATAGCTTTGCCAATGTTTCCAACTTTTCATTGCTACAAAATCCACAGCAAACGATCATATCTGTGATTGTGGTTAAAAAAAGAAGTAGGAGATGCAATTGTAATTGCTTTGATAATCTAAGATAATTTTATTACCACTATTAGACAGGATATGCACCGCTCATATTTTGAAGGCTGCAAGTGTTGAACATGAGTTTTGACGCTTGCTAATTCAGATAGCTGCAGTATCTGAGTGCTTCTTGCAGGTGTGGCAGTCATCCATATTTCACACACAACTTGTCAGTGGCCGCCCTAAAATGCTCAACGTTACATTGACAAGCACTAAAGCAAATCTCATAGCGGCACACACGGCTCCTAGTATTCACTACTAAACTAAGCTAACCCAGCCAGCTTACACCGGCTCGCTGACAAGTAAGAGTTTCAACATTTTGTCACCGACTTAGCCGATGTTTCCGTCTCGCCATGTTTAGTTCAGGAGGGGGCTTGTTAGTGTTTGTGAGGACATGTTGCTATTGAGCGGTCCGCTGGGAAAATACTTACCTATACAGATAAACTGATATAGGATTCCTTTAAAGACCTGTTCCATTCTGTTTAATAACATGTGAGGGTCCGTTTTGGCTTGTATCTCCATTGGAACATCTCATCATCCTCCCATATTCCTCAAATATGCATGCTAGGGTAATTGAAAACTTAAAATTGCCCATCGGTGTGAATGTGAGTGCCCTGCAATTGGCCGGCGACCAGTCCAGGGTGTACCCCACGTCTTGCCCAGAGACAGTTGGGATAGGCTCCAGCATAACCATGAGCCAGTTGAGGACAACCCGTACAGGACATGGATGGATGGAGGATGAGTTGTGTTGAAGGCTGCACTAAGATCTAGCAAAAACTGGGCCAAGTTTGGTGTGAAGCAACAACAAGGTAAAAGTGTGTGTGCATGCGTTACGTCTTAATTACTCAAAGCAGGAAGAGGCATCATATGATGCTATTTTTTAGGTTCAGATGTCAGTGCCCTCTAGGCAGCTGGAAGAATCTTCTGCATCATTCATTCATTAATTCATTCATTTTCTATACCGCTTATCCTCATCAGTTTCTTTAAATCCCCTCCACCTGAGACCTGTCGCAAAGCAAAGTGATATATATATATTTTTTTTTTCACAACAAATCAGACCCAGACTGAAAATGATCTGTTCAGCTGGGTGTAGCAAGTCACCTGACGCTGATGCTCATTTTTTCTCTGGGCAGAAAACCTGCAATTATGGGGCTCTTTTGAACTTGGATGCTTGTATGACCTTAGAGAATTAATATCACAATTCAAAGGGATTCTGTTAAAGTCTGTGAAGTGGGCTGGGCAAGGTATAAGCCTTTACTGCTGCACTAATCCTTGTTGTGCTTTGAAAGGTTATCTCTTCTTTGTTCTATTGTGTGGTCGGGATATGGAGGGTACTGTAGGCGGGTTGGCCTTACAGATACTGAATGAATGTCTTGGTCCCATGTCACCTTTCAGCAGCTTCTTTAAAATTCTTAATAACAAGTGAGCCGTCAAAAGAGTGTGCAACAACACGCTAGGAAAAGATCCTTCTTTATAATCTTGAATGACGTTACCGTTTGAAGCTTTTACTCATAACTCCATATTGCATTTTGCAACCGTGTCACTAAAATAAGAAATGCAATGGAACCCCGAGATATGAAATTAATCCGTTCCAAAAGGATTTTTGTGAGCCGATTTTTTTTGTAACCCGACCAACATTTAACATGTAAATTGGCTAACTTGTTCCACTGACCCGGAAGACCCCTCATACAATGGGGGGGGGGGGGCACTGTTCTGCACATTTAATACTGTATAATTAACGAGTATTGTAATACAAATGTAATGTAATAATAAAACATGAAATACAATGTATATTGAGTTAAAATTCTAAAAGTTTCATAACTTTGATAACCTGCAAAGTGCAGTACAGCATGTAAACTGGCAGCCATAAACCAATCAGAGGAACATTACGTCATACGTACACTTTTGCCATGCCTCCAGTAGGTATACTACTGGTATGCTGCAGAACAACATTTTTGCCGAGCGCCAGGAAAGTTACGCCACCATATGTGAATGGATTGTGAATGCCTGGGCTAAGGTATTTGCTTGAACTCTTGTCCGAGCTTTCGCAAAAGCCGGCATCATCGCTGAGCAGCCGACTGACAACGAGACTGACGGCCGACAATGATGACAGGGAACCCGGCATGTTTGACGTCTTTGACGTCAGCGGTCATTATTAGATCAGTTATTGGCATCTTACTGTACAGCATCGTGCTGGACATCAATCTCTTTGTAATACGACACTTTATTATGAGAACCTTTCATATTTCTTGATCGGGCACACTGCAGACTATGGGCATTACTTTTAGTTGTTTTATTTCTTTTAATATATTCATGTTGGGAAAAAGTCTTCACATCCAGACTCTCACTCACTACTTAGCCTGGAGCTCAGGCGAACAAGTGTAAGAGGTGAACATAGGAAAAGTATTTTTTCCACAAAGAACACCATGTTTGGGTTTCCTTAGATGACATAAATCCAGTTTGTCCATCTGACACAAGTGGCACATTTTCCTTTGCCGTGTTGCATTTGACATGCCACTTTTGATCACATCACAGAAATTGGCAACAGCGCCATGAGTGCTGGCATAAAACAGAATGAAATGAGTGACAAGAATCGCCAGGGAATTGGTCTGACTTGGATGAAGGCTGTGCAGAGCAAGCACTGTGCTTGGAACACAGTCACTTCAGGCAAGAATTACATGGCTTGTTTTCCTGCAGCAGCTTTGCCATGGTGTTGGACCGAGTACGGTTAGGAAAAATCAACAACAACACTTTTCACTGGCTGAATAAGGGAAACGTGTACGTGTAAACAATCGTAATGGTTAGTGGCTTCAGAATACCTCTTTGCTCTACATTTTCTATTTTAAATGTATGTTTTCTTTGGTCAGCACTCGCGAAAGAATGAAGGGGGGAGCAAATTAGACTGCAAGGTCATTCTCAAACACAAGCGTTTGGGTACACATTTAAATGAGCCCGGGCCAGCCGGCCTGCTGGAGTGAACTGAAGTGTTCCTGTTCAAAGCATTTTAACTGTAGCTTATAAAGACTCTTAGTAGAGTAATTTACGAGCTTGTGAAAACGTGATAATAAAGCATTGAAGCTTCTTTTTGTTTACCATTGCTCTACAGTATTAATCACTAACAGTCCAGAACTAGCATAAATAGTCCATTATTCACTCTCCAGATCTGTATTGAATTACAGGAGTTGTAGTCATACTTTGTCCTTTTTGTCTTTACTTTTTCTGTTTTGTCATTGCTTTTTCTGTATTCTGTACAGCCACCCATCTTCTATGGGGCTTATCCTCATTAGGTTTCTTTGTTTTTTCCATTTTGTCATGGCATTTCCTGTTTTGTCTTTGTCTTTTCCATTTGTTCCTTACCAAAGGCAAACAAGGAGGCTATGAGCAGCAGCCTCTTATCCGCTTCTCTAAGCAGTTTCAATATCGACTTCATTGTGTACGATATTCTCGCAAAGTATGTGCACGGTGGCGTGATACTGACTGTACTTACCTGCACAAAGAGCTACATTTAAACATAGACCCTGCAAGCAGGAAGTGTGTGATCAGGTATGGCCTAGTCACCTTGACAGAATGACTTTCGGAGTCCTTGTTTGGCCTTTGCTTTTAGTCGCCAGTTTGTATGAAACAAATAGAAAAGACAAAGACAGGAAGAGCAATGACAAAACAGAAAAATGAAGACAATACAGAAAAGCATCAACATGGAAAAAGCAATGAAAAAAGATTATGACTACGATTGTATATATTTTTTTTATTATTGATGATGTTTGTATTTCCTTTAAAATTTGGCACTCCTGTGATTCCATAGATCTGATCTCAACCAAATTCATTTGTATATGTTGCTTGAGTGATAACTCACTTTTTTCCCACCTGTTTTTGGGCCTGAGTAAGAGGATGCTTATTTTTTCCAGACCTGAAGAAGACCCTTGCAGTGCTGTTGGATAACATCATGCTGAGGCTGGCCAAGCTGGAGTCCAAGGTAGAAAACATCTACAACGGCACAGGGAGTAATCTGACCAATGGCTCCAGCCCGTCCACACCCAGCTCCACCAATTCAGAAAAAGTCAATGTGGCAGGTATGTCACTTATTGAATTTTGGTACATTTCAAACAGTTTATACCAGTGAATGGCATACAGTCAGCTAATCTCTGGAATCTTTGAGCAGTGCACACTCTGCATATTACCTGCCTGCATTCCAGAATATAATTTAAATCATCACTTGTTGATGCGTTGTGGCCCTTTTATCAGTTTTATTGATTTTTTGACAGCTTTCAGAAGATGAATTCAGCCCTGTTGAGTGGACAAATATTTATTTTTCCTGTGGTCTAATAATTTTAATGCAGGATTATTTCAATCTTGATGAATTGCACATCCGAGCAGGTCTTTAAAAAAGGAATAATATAGAAACGACTTGGGAAGGAAGAATAAGGAATGACAAATAACACTCACATGATTGTGATTGTTATTTTTAATGTAATTGACCGTTACGTTTCTCAATCGCAACGTACAGTAGAGTTATAATAAAATAATGCAACATGTAACAAATATTTGTTGTGGTGTCAAACTTACTTGCCTTGGCTTCAGTACTACATAAATTAGCACAGTGCTTGAGTCATTGGCAGTAAACCCTGTTTCCTGTTTTGACATTGCTACTCCGCCAGTTTTTACTGGAAGGCAGTTATACAGATTAAAATCTGGATACACCTACTATTTCCTATTAAGACAAGCAGCAGCCATGGGAGTGGGGTGGTTCTACCTTAGATGAGTACATTTATCAATTATTTATTATTGGCCAGAGACCAGGTCTGACATAAAGTTTTTCTTGTGTTGTAAGAAAAAGGGGAATGTCAAGCTACCAAATATACAGTTGTGGTCAGAAGGTTTCTTCATGGGCTTTGTTTTGGCTGTTTATTTATTTAAACCATTCACTTTCAGGAGGTTAGTGATTGCACAAAGTACATTTTCAGTGTTTTTAAAAAACAAGAATTGGGGCACATGTTTTTGAACATTTTTTCGGATTCTGCAGGGTCCTACTGACATACTGCAATTATCATTTTGGCAAAATAGCCTAGTCTTTATCTCGTCTGACCGACCACACCTTTGTCCAGAAGGCATGAGGGCAGGGCAATTTCAGTCAAGCTTGAAGGTAAAGATTTCAGAACTATTTGGTCCCCCTTTTTACCTTTGTCAGTCCATGTTGAGAAAAAACTGGCTTCACTGTGGGCAGTGACACTATTGTTCCAGCAGTTGTCAGTTTGTGGTTAACTTGAGCATTGGTGGATTATACGATGTTTCTGAACATCCAACCAGTTTCATTTTGTCAGACCTCGGCAAAGTCGTGTCGCATCGAGATAACGTTACGTTCACTTGTTTGAACTGATCGTCTTGGAATCTACATTTGTTTATAAATCGAGTTTACCAATTTACTTAAAGATACTATCCTTCTTAAATCTTCATGAGTTTGTTGTTTTATTGATGGTCGTTTAACAAATTGTTTTTATGGTGGCAGAGAAAATACTGTATTAGCTGCAGTCAGTCATGATGACTAACAAAAATTTAATATGTCTTGGCCTTGTCAGGTTAAGACAGACGAACAGCAGAACATTCAACACCAATTTTTAATATATTTAGTTTAATGAAATAAGGGTGCACAGCTAATATGGATTTTTAAAACGATCCCAAGAATCTGGTAGCAAAACAAATAAATCATTTAAACACCACGCCCTTTGCTCTACACCCCATGTAGTTTGGCTTTAGAGGCAGTTACTCCACCCAGACTGCTACTTATTCCGTTATCTCACGAAAAAAATCAGAGCCACGTTAGACCAAGGTCAGTGCTCTGTTCCAGGATCTCATGAAGGCATTTGACACTATGAGTCATAAAATCCATTCCATTCTATTTTCTTCCACTTATCCCAGCCCGCGTCGCAGGGGCAGCAGTCTCAGTAGGGAAGTCCAGACTTCCCGGTCTCCGGCGACCTCTTCCACCTCCACCGGGAGGACACCAAGGTGTTCCCAGGCCAGCTGTGAGACATAGTCCCTCCAGTGTGTCCTTGGTCTTCCCCGGGGCCTTCCCCCGGCTGGGCATGCCCGAAACACCTCACAAGGGAGGCGCCCGGGAGGCATCCGGACGAGACGCCCGAGCCACCTCAACTGGCTCCTCTCGATGTGAAGGAGCAGCGGCTCTACTCTGAGCTCCTTCCGGATGGCCGAGTTCCTCACCCTATCTTTTAGGGTGAGTCCAGCCACCCTACGGAGGAAACTCATTTACGCCGCTTGTATCCGCGATCTCCTTCTTTTGGTCATGACCCATAACTCATGACCATAGGTGAGGGTGTGAACGTAGATCAATTGGTAAACAGAGAGCTTTACCTTCCGGCTCAGCTCTCTCTTCACCACGACGGTCCGGTACAGCGCCCGCATTACTGCTGTCGCTGCACCAATCCGTCTGTCGACGTCACGCTCCAACCGTCCCTCACTCGTAAACAAGACCCCGAGATACTTGAACTCCTCCACCTGAGGAAAGACCTCACTCCCAACCCGGAGGGTACAGTCCACCCGTTTCCGACTGAGAACCATGGCCTTGGATTTGGAGGTGATGAGTCTCATCCCAGAAGCTTTACACTCAACTGCAAACTGCTCCAGTAAACGCTGAAGGTCACAGCCTGACGAGGCCATAAGGACCACATTGTCTGCGAATAGCGAATAGCGCCTAGAAATTCTGTCCATGAAGATTATGAACAGAATCGGTGACAAAGGGCAGCCTTGGCGAAGGCCAACGTTCACCGGAAACAAGCTCGACTTACTGCTGGCAATGCGAACCAGGCTCCTGCTTTGATTGTACAAGGACCGAATGGCACGTAGCAGGCCACCAATCCCGTGCTCCCGGAGCACCCCCCACAGGACACCACGACTTTTCCAAGTCTACAAAGCACATGTAGACCGGTTGGGCAAACTCCCACATACCCTCCAGTACCCTTGCAAGGGTGTAGAGCTGGTCCAGTGTTCCGCGACCGGGACGAAAACCACATTACAACTCCTGTAACCGAGGTTCGAATAACGGTCGTACCCTTCTCTCCAGCACCCTGGAGTAGACTTTCCCTGGAGGAGTGTAATCCCCCTATAGTTGGAACACACCCTGCGGTCACCCTCTTTAAAAATGGGGACCACCACCCCGGTCTGCCAGTCCAGAGGTACTTTTCCCGACTTCCATCCAGTGTTGTAGAGGCGTGTCAACCAAGACAGTCCCCCAACATCCAGAGCCTTGAGGAAATTAGGGCGAAACTCGTCTACCCCCGGAGTCTTGCCATTGGGGAGTGATTTAACTACCCCAATTACCTCAGCCACGGTGATATAACTGTCCACGTACGTATCCTCAGACTCTGCTTCCTCTACGGAAGGTATGTCAGTGGGATTGAGAAGGGCCTCAAAGTATTCCTTCCACTGACCAACTATATCCTCAGTCGAGGTCAGCTAGCCCCATCAGACCTGCAAGTCGCAGGTCTGATGATATGACCACAAAGTCGATCATAGACCTGCGACCTAGGGTGTCCTAGTGCCAAGTGCACTTATGGACATCCTTATGTTTGAACATGGTGTTTGTTATGGACAAACTGTGATTCGCACAGAAGTCCAGCAACAACACACCACACGGGTTCAGATCTGGGAGGCTGTTCATCCCAACCACACCCCTTCAAGTCACACTGTCATTGTCCACATGGGCGTTGAAGTCTCCCAGCAGAACTATGGAGTCACCAGCTGGGGTGCTCTCCAGAGCCCCTCTAATAGACTCCAAGAATGATGGGTACTCTGAACTGCCGTTCGGCTCGTACGCACAAACCACAGTCAGGACCCTTTCCCCAGCCCTAAGACGTGGAGAAATAACTATCGTTCAAAAATCTCGCTAACAAAATCATGTAGTTTAAATTTTTTGCCAGAAGCACTTAAGTGGATTGATTCTTACCTCATTGAGCGCTCTCAGTATGTCAGAGTCCAGCCTTTTAAATCAGTAGCGCTCGGGCTGTCCACTGGTCTTCCTCACGGATCAAATTATGGACCGTTGCTGTTTTAACTTTACATTAATGACCTCCCATCCATTTGTATTGATGTCTCTGTCCAAATGTATGCTGACGACACTGTCATCTACTCTCATTGTGGTGATATCTCACATCTGGTAGAGACGCTCACATTAAGTTCATTGTTAATATCACTGCTTGGTTGAAAAAATCCTGCCTTCAGTTAAACATGTCTAGAGCAGAACCAATGTTTTACTACGTCCAGCAGTCTCAAACCAGATGTGTTTGTTTCAGGAGAAAGACTTCAGATCGTATCAAAATACAAATATCTGGGTGTCATAAGTGACAAAAAACTGGCATTTAAATCACATATAAAAATGTTCTCTAATGGAATCAAATTTAATCTCAGGGACTAATCTCAGACACTTTTGCCTTCAAATATCCACACAGGCAGCAAAAATGTACATGTGCTATGATCTTCACACATATCACTTACTGTTTACCCGTTTTGTCAGAGGCTAGTATTACATCTCTCAAACCCCTGCATACATGCAGGGGTGATAGTACACCAAATAAAACTACTCTGATGGAAAACATGGTTTAATTATCATATGTCTGTTATATTTATCATCTCCTCTTCAAGTTTGTCTCCAACCAAACAGGTACTCGTAGAAGAACTAAAAGCGAAGACTGCATTATTCAATTTAGAAAAAGCGTATTTGGACATGCAGCTTTTTCCAATCAAGCTGCCACTGGGTGGATCCTTATGCCTATTGCTATTAGAAAAAAAAAAACATGCATTCAAGATCCAGTTAAATTAATGCTTTATTGACAATCAGAACTGCCAACACTAGCAACAGATGAACTCGTACTGCTGTTGTTGGTCTGCTGCAATGTAGGTCGTGTTACTAGATTAATGCCTGTTATTGGTATGTTTCTATTGCTATATGACAAGCAAGTTACGAGTAAGTGCAGTAGATTCTCAGAAAACAAACACGACCCAGCATTCATGAGAAGTTCGCTCTTAAGGCTGTGTAATTGTGCAATTAGTTGGAAGGGGTGTGTTTAAAAAAAAAAATAGCAGTGGGGCATTCAATCAGTGATCAATTTGTGAATCAGGTGGCCCCCTATTTAAGGATGAAACCAGCACTTGTTGAAAATGGGCCATTCAGAAGAACACCGTACTTAGAATAAAAATTTGATCGTCAAGGGGAAAACTTAAATTGGCTGTTCAGCTAAAATTATCTGCATTACCTTAAAAGAG
Organism: Oostethus manadensis; assembly: GCA_024372805.1. Taxonomy (NCBI): domain Eukaryota; kingdom Metazoa; phylum Chordata; class Actinopteri; order Syngnathiformes; family Syngnathidae; genus Oostethus; species Oostethus manadensis. The sequence goes on along the minus strand of QODF01000033.1, from coordinate 3,858,459 downwards.
GAGCGTAAAACCAGAGACACGTGGCAGAAAACGGAAGACAACTTTCAAAATGGATGGAAGGACAACCAGAATGGCAAAGGCTCAGCCAGTGACAGTTTGGAGTTACTTGTAAGTACTGTGACAGTTAGAAGACATTGCTAGCCGCTATAAGTGAAAAGATACCTATTGTTGTAAATATAGGCATCTTACCACTGAGTTAGTTTATCTGTATTTAGAATAAAAAATATTAAAGTTGCATCTCTGTGTGTGGCTGCAGATATCTGTTCTCCACATTTTTTGCCACTGAGCAAGGGGAGGGATCATCGTTAGCTGACTGATGTCATATCTCATTCTCCAAAGTGACGGTTATGATGTGTGACACACTACCTTCGCCATGACCATAATGGGCACCCCTGATATAGCATAGTACAGTGTGATAAACTATGTGAAAAATATTTATTTTTAAATGAGGAACACTTTTTCACTCCTCTGTCTGCTAATACACTATATTACTTAACACTGTTTTCACGCACAAGAAAAAAAAATCATTTTCAACGTGTGGCAGCTTTTATTTTATCGCAGCAGTGAACCGCGATCGATTACTTTTGAGAAAAGTACAATGAAAGAATATCAAAAATATTCCAACATGTTGCAACCTACTAATTTAATTCTGCACTGTGTGTGTTTGCTACCGGCCCCGCCTCCACCCACTGAGACAAAGGGACAGTATGACTGCAGGGTCATTCCATTCATGTCGTATGGAACAAACGCGCCATAGTGCTAAAACCAATGCACAGAGTGAATCCTTTTCATTCCTGTTTTCAGGGGAGACAAAAACAGACACGCATGTACAGTATGTGGCAATATCTTAAGGCCTGCAAAATTCCGTAGTTTACTTTCATTTATTGTGTGATCATTCTGCCCGCGAGACATTTTTGTTTTTGGCTATTTATCCACCCCAATCCTTGTGACATGTTTTTCAACACACTGACAATACTTATCTGTGTCCTTTCTGTACGAGCAGTGTGTCCATGCATTCTTCCGCTCATTGATCCAGTGAAAGATGAGATTAAAGGTCTCACATTGTAGACGGACAAGGACACTTTTTCTGCAGGTACTGATTGTTGCTGGTTTCAAAGGACCTTCAACAGCCTAGCCGCAACCTTGGGAGAGCGAGAGGTGGAATATTTAGAATTTGATCTGCCGGGAAAATGCTCTCTCAGGGCCCTTTTGGATTTTAGATCAGAGCTTGCGGTCTTCATTATGTCCTGAAAAGCCTGTTAACTTTCCCAGTGTCCAGATCAATACTAATAAGTACACATAGAAAAAAAACACTCAAGTGGCTGACAGATGCTGTCTGCATCGACACAGAACCACTCCCATGAATCCCATCATCCCTCAGCCTAATGTAAAATGAAGAGGCATTTAAAAAGATTTATTTTAGCCAGCATGTTATAATGTGCCTCAATTTCTTCCCTGTTTAGAGTGAGCAAAAACTGTACATATTAATTTAATTTGTACACTGACCTTTTTACCATCGCACCATTCTGTTGGAAATAAAATTGAGAACAAAGGGCTTATTCTCTGTTACAGAATCAGGTTATATGTTTGGGATTTCTACCGGTATGTGATATGTTATTCAATCTTCAATCCTATTGTAAAAGACCTTTGTACTGTCTGACTCTGACTTCTTTCTTGAAGTCAATAGTGTTTATTGTCTCCTTTGTCAAAGTTCAGGCACTTGCAACCTTTTGCTGCCGCATTTAATAATAAAAAAAACAGCATTAATTCGCCTAACACCGAGGTGTCACGGTAGTCAGCTGGTATTTATTTGAAAAGTGGTGGGTTATTGCCTAACAATACTCGCAAGGCCGACGGCGCAGAGGGATTGTGAATTTGCATCGCCGCTGTAGGCTGCGCTTCGTGTAGATCCGTGCCAGTTGGTTTCCGTTTTCACCTGTCTCTCCCTGTGCCAGCACTGCGTTTGTGTTACTAAACTCCAATCCCGCCCCGTGGTCATGCAGCAATATGAGCTACCCAACAAGCCATCACATTTGAATACCTACTGTAAGTAACAAGTAGAAAGAAAGAGCACTTCTGATGCTCAATTGTGCAGCTCAGTGGCTGACTGTTGTTGTTCGCTACAGGAAATGCATGTTTCCTGCTCGCCTTCCTCCTTTAATTGAAAGTCTCACCACAATAACTTTCTTTTTCAGTGCTGAAAGACCTTCTTTTGTCCCGTGTCTCCAGCTTTCTGTAGTATGGAAAATAAGAAATACGAGTCATAGCTCCGCAGTGATGAGACCTAATCAACACATTCTCGTGTTCCTGAGCTGCTTGTGTTGCAAATCCCTAATCCATCTTGTGGATGTCTTATAGAGAAAAATGAACGCTCATCTGATTTGCTCTAGCATAAAAGATTTATTAATAGCATTTTTTTAAACATAGAAACATAGAGAAAGGATGGAAAATACATTGGGTTGGATTTTTTTACTTACTGTGGAAACTTTATGTGTACCACAAGGAGCATGAGACATCTTTTGGCCAAATCCAGACATGTTTTTTCCATGCTGGTAAGCCCCTTTGCTTTAATAACCCCACTCTTTGCCTTTTGGTGGGAGGCTTGCCTCAACCAACAGTGAGTGTTTCTGGTGCTAAAATATGCCAAAGGTTTTGCATATGCAGTCCAGTGCTATTGCAGCTTTATGATTTTCAAACACATCATCAAACACGCAGTGTTGGAGTCAGCTTGGTCTAAAAGATTTCACCATCCAAACTCTCAGCCTGGCACAACAGGTTTTGATCTAAAATTATCACTAAACATTAAAGAACCCTCAGACGAGGAAAACCTGCACTTTTCATTACAACTTGCTTGCCATCACTTCTATCAAATCATGCTGATGGCTGCTGAGGCATCTTTGTTGAAATCTCTTGAGTCTTGTGGCTTGTCACAGAATTCATCACACTCTGTGTCTGTCCAAATAAATAGTTAGTTTGTGGTTCTTTCGGGGTGTTGGAGGGAAATGTTTCACTTCAGTATCAGGCATCAGTTAGCAGCTGCGCAGAGTGTGAGGAACAGAAAAGAATAAAAAACAAAGCAGATGTAACATAAACCAGATGTCCTCAATTCAATTTTGGGTTCGTCAAACAAGATTTCCTCGTAAACTTGTATGAATGATCTCATCTTATTCGTCCCACTGGTTTTTGGGACTCTTACATCACTCTTCAACTTATCTATTCACTGTCCTTTCACCTTTATAGTTTCAGCTTTATTCACTTAGATTTTTTTTGGGATTATGCATTATATTTCTTTTTACTTTTATTTTTGCCACCCTACTTTTTTTAAGTTTCAAGTATGATTTTTCGCATCCTATCATGTCTCTTCATTCAACATCACTGGTAGTATGTCGCACGTGTGTGCTCATATTGCTATTTTTGTTTGGTCAGGAGCAGCATGTTTCTGGGCAGGTTTAGCAATCAGGCAGTGAGGTGGAAGAAGTTTTTAAACCAGGCATGTCCAAACATTTTCTATTGAAGTCAGTATACTGAAAAGTCAAAGAATGTAGGTGCCACCTTGATAAGTAGGTTTTTCATATTTTGCAAAAAGCTTCAATGTATGAAACGTACAATATTATTAAAGACAAAGAATTGTGTTATTTGTTAACAGTAGCATTCGAGCTTTCTCTCTTACATAGTTCCATCCATCCATCTTCTTCCGCTTATCACAGATCGGGTTGCGGGGGTAGCAGCCCAAGCAAGGACGCCCAGAATTCTCTCCCCGCCTACTTCGTCCAACTCCTTCTGGCGGAGCCCGAGGCGTTTCCAGGCCAGTTGAGAGACCGTCTCTTCAAAGTGTTCTGAGTTTTCCTCGAGGCCTCCTACTGGTTGTACGTGCCCAGAACATGTCCCCGGGGAGGCGTCCGTGAGGCATCCTCATCTGGCTCCTCTCAATGCAGAGGAGCAGCAGATATACTCCTAGTTTCTCTTGGTTGACAGTGCTTCTCACCTTATCTCTAAGGGAGAGCCCGACCATCCTATGGCGAAAACTCATAACGACCTCTTGTAACCGCAATCTTCTCATTTCACTCACGACCATAGATTAGGGTAGGAACGTAGATCTATCGATAAATTGAGCTCAGTTCCCTTTTCAACATGACAAACCGCACCAATCCGCCTGTTCATCTCAAGGTCCATCCTTCCCCCGCTCTTGAACAAGACCCTGAGGTACTTAAACTCTTCCGCTTGGGGCAGGAACTCACACTGATCCGGAGATGGCACTCCACCCTTTTCTGGGCGAGAACCGTGGACTTGGAGGTGTTGATTCTCATCCCAGCCCTTTCACACTCTACTGCGAACCAGTAGTGAGAGTTTAAGGTTTAAGGACTCGATGTATCCAACACGGCCACATTACCTAGAAAAAGCAGAGACCAAACCTGATCCCCTCAACGCCCTGTCAGCATCTTGGAATTCTGTCAACAGAAAGCCCTGGCGGAGTCCAATCCTTACTGGAAAAGGGCCCGACTGAACCAAATACTGACACCGGTCAAATAGGGAAAAAAACAACATGAACTAGAGTGTCCTATTTTCCGTATTCCCAGAGTACTCCCCGCAGAATATCTTCAAGGAACACTGTTGAATGTCTTCTCCAAGCCTACAAAACACATTACTCGATAATGCAGGAGATGCAGAGCCAACTGAAGTCCTTTGCGACACCATACAGCACACAGATTAGTTATCCTATCTGCCAATATCACAGGCAACTTGTCCTTGGTTTTAAGGGGTAGCTAAGGTAAGACAACGAGCAAGCGCTGTGTGTTGTAGATTTGGGATTGAGCCTAGAGTTGGTCCACAGTTCCTCATGTATCCAAGATTCAACTCTCCAGTGGATCCTCCTGTCCTGAACCCCTGGATATACCTTACCAGGAAGGCTGAGAAGTGTGATCCCAGAATATTTGGAACACACTCTCCCTTCCCCTTTTTTAAAAAGGGAGACCACCACCCCGGTCTGCCAATTCTAAGGCACCCACCCCCATGTCCATGCAGCGCTGCAGAGTCATGTCAACCAAGACACTCCCACAGCATCCAGGGCCTTAAGGAACACCGAGCGGATCTCATCATCCGAGCGGATTGAGGAGGTCTTCAAAGTATTCTTTCCACTGATCAAAAACATCTCGCGTCGAGGTCAGCAGCACAGCATCCCAACCATACAGTGTTGATTCTGCACTGCTTCGTCGCCCTGAAACAGCAGATGACGGTCCAGAAACTCTACGAAGCCGCCAGAAAGTCATTCCACCGTGGCTTCTTCAAAACTTTTCCCGTGTCCGAGGTTTTGACTCGGTGACTGCCAGAGCCACAGACGCCTTGGCCTGCTGGCCTGTAAGCTGACTCTGGAGTCCAATGGGCCAAAAAGGCCTGATAAACCTTCTTCACCTTAACAGCATCCATCACCACTGCTGTCCACCACTGGGTTCTGGGATTAGCGCCACAACAGTAGCTCCACCTAGTGTTAAATGGAAAACTACAAAACTGTTAAGTACTGTACATATTACATGTGGGTCATAGCCAGTTATTATTTTGGACTTTGACACAGGCCATTTAGTGCATTGTGGGCCGCAGTTTCCACACCCCTGATTTATACCAAGATTACCGCCCCTCTGTGTTTGAATCTGAATGGAGCTAAATAAGCTATAAGCTTTATAGTAGCAGCTCTGCTTCTGCTTGATTAAAGCGAAGAGAATATTTGCCTGCTGGCTTTAACAGTCATGATGGAGTGGCTTCTCCGAAGGATGAAGCGTCTGGCAGCATCCTGCTCTGTCCTTGTGGTTGGAGTATTACACATTTAACCGTGTAAATTTATGTTCAGTAAATTTGAGTCATTGGATCATTATAAGCTCATTTATTCATTTTTTACATTTTTCGTTTAGAATTTAAATCCATTTACCCTTCATATTGACACCATTTATCTTGAAGCAGAAATGTATGGAGGCATTTTTTGCGATATGTGAAATAATCAGTGGCCGCAGTTATTTGTGGCTGGAATTCTACAAAACAATGGCAGAAAAATCGCAGGCCACGGAACCATTTTCAAATAATAACAGGAGACTATTGCATAATAATATATTTCAATATACTGTATAATATTGCAACGCTGTACTTCAACATAGACTGCTATAGAGACATAAGATGGTAGTTTTGTGTTATGAAGGCACTTAAACACACTCGTGTTTAGAATCAGTAACCTGTACTTCCTGTCTGCTCCCACTTTAGAAATAGAAGTATTGACCCTACCTCATGCAGCCACATTATTTATGCATTTATTCCTACTCAGTGCTGTGTCTAATATATTGACACGCTTATGCCACTAAATGAGGTAATCAGTATGATGCATTGTATTTTTTACACCCACAACAATAAACATGTTGTGAAATTCATATATCTGGGAATCTCAAAACTGAGCTAATGGATTTTTTTTCATATGTTTGTGTGTAAATTCCAAGAGTTCATAGTAGAAAAAACATGCTTTTTTAATAGTGACTCTACAAGTGGGTGGAAACTTGTCTTTGAAGCTCTCCATGTACTCTGTGATGTTTTTAGTTGTAGGACTTGTTTGGCATTCAGCATTTCACTTCTGTTTCTTTTCGCACTGCATTGAAATCCAGCCAAGGAGCATGAGAGAACTAATTCCCCTATCAACAACAAAAGGTCAAAAGTTTTAGAACACCCGATTTTTCCAGTTATTTTTTGAAATTTATGTTCTTTAAGTTCAAGCAATAACTTGAAATGGTACAAACGGATATGGTGAAGTGCCAGAAGTGGAAAAAAAAAATGCTAAGGTTACCCAAAACTAAAAAATCATGAGTTTCATAACTATACAAAAAGCCAATTTTTGAGGGACCACAAATGGGTCAACAATTTAAAGGTGTTCTGCAGAAATGGATGTTTCTCAAACAATGGAAGTTGGTGCTATTTCCTGCAGGAGTTCTGGCGTACTTACTACCTCCTCTGCTGCATAACAGTGTTTGGAACACACTGTGAACATCAGTTCAACAGTATCAAACTGGAGAAAGTAATTTGTTGCTATGAAATTGCAAGAAAAAGGCAATTAACATTTGAAGAGAGACAGACCGTCTAAACACCTAATAATGTAGCCTTTTCTTCCTGAGAAATTAAAGTGTTCTAAAACTTTTGACACGTAGTATATGTCAGGTGATAGAGTTGCACAGACAAAAATGATGCCCAGAATTGACATTAAACCTGCATTATTCTTACATGGGTAAAAATAGTCCGTAGTCATAACCTCAATAGCACGGAGCATTGTCAAGAAAGGTGATTATATTACAGCCAATTCTTCCTTTAAGCCGTTAATGTAAATCCATCTGCCATATTGACTTGCAGAGATATTGAGAAAATACCCGAGTGACTCTTTATTTTTGTTCCGAGTGCATCTCTGATATTTGAGGATAATCCGACAGTAAAAGAATTTGGAACCCATCCTTTTGACCTTATTGATTTTTTCTCTCTCTTTCCATTTCTCTGTCTGATTAGATCTTCTAAATGGAGCCCAAGAAAAGTGTGAGCTGCCACCTTTGGATGGCTTTCCTCACTGCGAGGGCAAGATCAAGGTGAATTAAGTGCACCATTTCTACATAGACAAAACACAATTTTATGCTTGCTGAACTCTGCTCACTGCAAATGTGCTTGTTGATGAATCAGAAAAGCAGCAATATCTGCAGAGATGCTTTACTTGCAAGATAACAGATTTTCCACATCCTGTCTCTGTAGTCCTTTTCGTATTTCCACACTGCAACCATTGCTTTTCCTCTGTTTGGATTGTATTTACTCGACCGCCTCACTAAATATTTTCACAGTGATCTTCCTTATCAATTTTCTTCCTCAGTGGATGAAGGAGATGTGGCGTTCAGACTCCTGCTATTCAAGTTATGGTGTGGATGGATCCACCTGCTCTTTCTTCATCTACCTCAGCGAGGTGAGTGTACATACAGTAGTGTTCAAATTAATAGCTGTCTAGTGTGACTAACCAGGTTAATCACTGTTATTAGTATTCTGTATATTTATTGCTACATGGCAAACAAGTTACCAGTAGGTGCAGTAGATTCTCAGAAAACAAACCCAAGACCCAGCATTCATGATATGCGCGCTCTTAAGTGCAATTGGGCAATTAGTTGAAAGGGGTGTGTTAAAAAAAACTTCCAAAAATAGTGGTGTCTGCAATTTACTTATGTCATGTACTGTAAATCACTATATACACACATATATATACACATACACACATATATATACACACACACACATATATATATACACACACACATATATATATACACACATATATATATACACACACACATATATATATATACACACATATATATACACACACACACACACACATATATATATATATACACACACACGCATGCACACACATATATATATATACACACACACACATATATACACATATATATATATATATTTAGTTATATGACCACAGTTTTTTTTAATCTGCTTCACATCTGTGTGACATGGAGTCAACCAACTTGTGGCACCTTTCAGCTGTTATTCCACTCCAAGATTATTTAACAACATTCCACAATTCATTAACATTTCTGGGTTTTACTTCAGAAACAGCATTTTTGATGTCACCCCACAAGTTCTCCATTAGGTTAAGGTCTGGAGATTAGGCTGGCCACTCCATAATATGCATTTTGTTGGTTTCAAACCAAGATTTTGCTGGTTTACTACTGTAGTGTGTTCGGGGTCATTGTCCTATAGAAACACCCATTTCAAGAAATAGATTAGCTTCACACAGAACTTACAGGTAACTCCAGACTGTCTTTGATCATCCTGGAGCTGATCATTGGCTGAGCCTTTGCCATTCTGGTTATTCATCGATCCATTTTGATAGTTGTATTCTGTTTTCTGCCACGCGTCTCTAGTTTTGCACTCCATTTTAAGGCCTTGGCATCATTTTAGCTGAACAGCCAAAAATGTGGTCCCCTTTCCCACCAACTTTTTAATCAAAGTACGCTGTTCTTCTGAACAATGTCTTGAATTACCCATTTTCCTCAGGCTTTCAAAGAGAAATGCATGTTCAACAAGTGCCACACTGGCATTTTTTGAACACACCCCTTTCAACTAATTGCCCAATTACACAGCCTTAAATGCATGCTTAAAGGCCCTCTCAGAACTTATCACGAATGGTGGGTCTTGTTTATTTTCAGAGAATCTACTGCACCTACAGATAACTTTACCATGTCACAATGAAAATATACTAATATCAGTGATTAATCTGGGTAGTCACGTTGCACTGCTATTATTTAGAACACTACTGTAGGGTTGTCTGTAACATGTTTCAATTTTACACAATTGTTTTAAACTTTTTTCATGTCCATGGAAACTTTCATGACTCTACCATGTTTTTTATGTGGGTTTACTCTATGTACTCTGGTTTCAACCCATCATCCAACAACATGTCTGTTAGGTGAATTGGATATTCTAAATTGTCCATGCATGTGGAAGTGTGTGAATGGGTGTCTATATGTGCCCAGTGCTTGACTGGTAACCAGTCCAGGGTGTAACCTAACATAATGGTCCACCATTGTCCCAGTCCCCAAAAAAGGGGAGAGACTGGTGTTGGTGCATCTGAAAGGCATCGCAGGCCCACTGCTAGATCCCTGGCAATTTGCGTACCGGCCAAACAGGTGTGTTGAGCATGCGGTGAAAATGGAGCTACACTATATCCTAAAGCATCTCGACTCTGCAGGGACATATGCCAGGTTCCTGTTTGTGGACTTTAGTTCTGCCTTTAACACAATAGTGCCGGACATCGTACTTCATACGCTCACCCAACTCACTGTGTCCCCCTCCATCTGTCAGTGGATGAACAGCTTCCTGACTGACAGGAGGCTGCAAGTGAGGCTGGGGAGCACCATATCCAGCTCCCGGTCCGTCAGCATTGGTGCCCCCCAGAGGTGTGTCCTGTCCCCTCTGCTTTTCTCCTTATACACAAATGACTGCACATCAGGCGACCCAGCTTTGAAACTGCTGAAATTTGCAGATGACGCCACTGTCATTGGCCTCATCAGTGACGGTGATGAAACTGCTTATAGAAGCGAGGTGAATCAGATGGTATCCTGGTGAGGTCAAACACTAAACCCGCTTAAAACTGTGGAAATGATAGTGGACCTCAGCCGGTCAGCACCACCCATCCTCCACCCCCAACCCTCCCTCTCACAGTCCTCAACAACACTGTGTTTACTGTGGACTCCTTCAAGTTCCTGGGCTCCACCTTCTTCCGGGACCTGAGTGGTCCCTTCACATACTGTAGACACGATCCGGAAGAAGGCACAGCAAAGGATGTACTTTTTGAGGCTGCTCAAGAAGTTCAACCTGCCTAAGGAACTGCTAACAACTTTCTACAAAGCCATAGTACAGTCTTTTCTCTGCTCCTCGATCACAGTTTGGTTTGGCTCCGCCACCAAACTGGACAAGAGCAGACTGCATCGGACAATCAGGTTCGCAGAGGAAATCATTGACACAAGCCTTCCCTTCTTAGAGGAACTGTACACGTCCAGAGCCAAGAAGAGGGCAGGCAACATCTCTGCGAACCGCTCACACCCATCCCACAAACTGTTTCAATTCCTCCCCTCCGGTAGGCGATACAGAGCACTGTTCGCCAGAACAACCAGGCTCAATAACAGTTTCCTCCCCCTGGCTGTCAAACTATTGAACTCTTATTAACCCCCCCTGCTATTTTGTACCCATGAGCATTTGCACTACATCCTATGTTTCTTACCTTGGATGTTAACACTGTAAACTTGTATTGCTATTTTTTGCACTCAGATCATTTGCACTACATACTCTTTGGACGTTACACTGTGAATTGTATTGCAACCTGCAACATTGTAAATACCATAAATATTCAGTATCTAATGTATTGTATATAATCAGTTATATACGTCCCATGTAAATATGTATAGTCGTATTCTCCTTTTCCTCACTATGTACAGTTATTATTATTATTATTCTGATTCTGACAACCTTCGTTTTGATGTACAGCAAATTGGGTCTTCACAGTGAAAAAAATGGAGCCTGATTCATGTATTCATGTAAAGGTACTGTTTCTATAAAGGTGGAAGCATAAAATTGCTCAAAACGTCTCAGAATGCCAGAGTTAAGAATAAGTTTTAAAGTCCATTACTTGTTTTCTTATGAAATATTTGGACGTTTCACAGGTAATTAGTTTTGGCTCTAATGCGGCAAATGTCGCATTCCTAGGTAGGTTTATGTGCAGGAAGCATGTATTTGTTCTCGAAATAGAAGTATGACAGACAGTAATAAAATAATAAAAAGCAGAAGTACCAACGCCGTCTGTATCCACCTTGTCAAACCAGACTATTCAAGTCATCTCACAGTTGCCATGGCAGGATGCACTATATGGATTTATCTGGCGAAACAGCTCCAGTTTGTACGTAAACCCATCTGATGTTTCACAAGCCTGCACACTCATGTTGAAGTACGCGGCCTGTGCCTTGTATAAATTCATGCTTGGAGATGGCCACATTCAGATTGTAATGGGGGTGATCTGAGTTTATTTTTTATTTTTTGACAGGTGGAGAACTGGTGTCCCCGCTTGCCTTGGAGGACAAAGAGCTTGAATGAAGACATTGATAGGAGGGGGCAGGTGTGACACAGCTTCTGTAAACAAATACACGCCATGATATTTCCAGAGAATTCACAGCAACTCTGTTTGTGCAAGTCAGACAGGAAACTGCCTCCTTATATTAAAATATTGTATTGTTTAGAAAAACAGCCGCGTTCCCCAAGAGATTTGTATGTGTGAGTATATGAGTGTTTGTTTCGCTTTGTGTTTTTAAAAAACAAACCACTCCTTTTACGTGTGATAGTATACAGCTGGAGAAAAGACACCCAACAAAACAACACCACTTGGACTTAATCTACGTGTATGGGCAGAGTTTGAATACATTAGTGCTTTAAAAGGCTTGTGGCCACAAATTTCTATTGTGGTGATCAAATTTTCAAAGAGGGCAGTAATGGACAAATAGTATAATCCAAGTGTCAGTTTGCCTCAACATCATAAAAAGGATTGAGCATCTTCCATTGCCAAAGCCAAAGTGAAGGGGCCCTGGGACGAATTGGGAATAATGATCTTATATCATTGCCCATGCGGCATCTCTCTCAAATCCCACTTAGAGCGTTTCTCTGGGCTGACAGGCTTGTGCACAGTCCGTGGTATAAGCATTGGAATATAAGGCCCTGTTTCAGTGCTGCAAGTGAATCAATATTAATCACTCTTCATCCCCTCTGGCTGCATCAACACCACTGAGCTCTCCATGGTGGGGAACTGCCATTTGACAGGCTTTGGAGATTTTAATTCCGGCCTGGAGTTTAATATGTTCAGCCCACGGAAGCGATTTTCCTGTCGTGATGAGAGATGTAAATATGCCGTTGCCACCTTGTTCCAGCCATCTTAGGAGCTGACAATGACACCATGATTGCATCAATCATCTCCTTGTCTTTCATTTTCTCATTTGCTGCTCATTTGTTTCTCAAAAAAAGACCAAATTCAGTCATTATTATTATGCCTATTTTGATGTGACAATACAGTAATAACCTTTGACTTTGACCTTTTATATATTAAACTTTTAGAGCAAAATGTGCTATATAGTAAATCCCTTCTTTTTGTGGAGTTTATGTTCCGGGACTACCAGCGAATGGCGAAAATCTACAACTTATTGTGACACCCTAAAACCCCCACTTCAAAATCCACCTGCTAGCTTGGACAGGTAGCTAGATAGATACAGTACTTTATTGATCTCCAAGATAAATGTATGTTTCCAGCAGCTCTTCAAAAACAAATACAAATTTTTAAACTTTCAGATCAACATTTGTAATAAAAGTGACTGTTATTTTAGATTCAGCTCTGTGTTTGGCATGTTGGCCACACGGTCTCTGTGTGGAGTTTGCATGTTCTCCCCCGTGCGTGGGTTCCAAAAACATGCATGTTAGGTTGATTGAAGACAATATAAGTATGGATATAAATGTGAACGGTTTGTCTATATGTGCCCTGCAATTGGCTGGTGACCAGTCCAGGATGTACCCCGCCTCCCTCATGACCTTAGTGAGGATAAGCGGCATATGAAATGAATAGAATCAGCTCCAGAACCATCCCCACCATCTCTTCAATATGCCCCATACACTTAAACAATTTTAAATGATAAATGTATAGGTTTTGCCACTAATTAATGATCATGTAAGTCAAAGAGCAACGGTGTAGAAGTTTCACTTGTGCATCTCACAGCAAACAAAATGCAAAATCCCATGGAATCAGTGAAGCATAAAACAAAGGTTTAGAAAACGTGGCTTTTTGTAAGAGTGGTGCGTGAATATGGTACAATGTAACTAGTTATACATGATTATTGACTTGGGGTGAATGAGGTGTTTTCGGTAGGTAAATGTGGCCTGTTTTCAATGTAAAAAAAGTTCTTTAACAAAAATCTGCAAATATGTACACTGCAAGATAATAGTTTGGGTTCAGAACAATAAATATCATAACTGCATCCAAAAGGACCACAAACATTGGTTGACAAGATTAAATGTAGTGTAAGTGATGTTCTTAATCCTGTAAAAAAATATTTGGAGGGAGCCGAAATCTCTCCCATCAAAAAAGAAACAAACTAAAGTTCTGACAGCTGCGAGCTGTGGATAGCTTTTAGAATTGTTTTGATGACAGGGTGCCTTTGTTACTGTCTACACCCATAGTTTCTTTGTTGAAACTACTACACTTTGGAAAAATATTTTTTTGCTATAATGAGTTAAAGCTTCTTTTCCTCCTTGGCTTCAAATTCTACTTTTTTTCACCCCAAAATAGAAGACCATCACCACTGGCCCGTGTACATTTATTGTATGTACTGTGTGTGTGTATGCCAAAATGTATGTCATGGTTAGCCAGAAGTAAATGTAGTATACAAGGATGTGTGCACACATTTGTTTAGTATCATATTGTGTTTGTAACATGACATGTGCAGGCTGAAACCCGGACCAGTTTTGACGAGCTGTACCGTATGATGTCTAAGCGGGAGGAGTTTCGCTGGATGATGCTGAGGATCAAACGCATGGCTGAGCCATGGGTTCGTGCGATCGGATCGCTGGCTGCCAAGCAGAACCTTGCCAAGCGCAGGAGAAAGAAGGTAGTGCATCGGCCCGATCAGCCAAGTGGGGCTTTTGCACTGCATTGTTTTATACTACGTCTCATAGCAGCTATTTTAATATGCACTTTTAAAATTGGGTTTGGTGGTACTTCTCTCCTTTCTGTCACACCCCTGTTTTAAGATATTTTGTTTTTTCTTGCATTCACGGTCTTACACTGACGAGACTTCCATCATAAATACTGCATTGTCTTACATTTAGAAGGCTATCACAGCTATTTTTGATTGCCATTTCCATCTGGTGAAAGGACTGACATGGATATTCCATTGTGTCACAGGCAGCAGCCAGTTTGCAATTTTAAATAATGCAGTCACGCCCATTTGACCTGCCTTGTGCTTCACTTACATCAGATTCCCAAGATGGCTTAGTGCTAGAGCAAAACAACAATGACTTTATTGAGGCAGATTGAGTACAATTTTCCACATTATGACTTTGTTTTAAGCTCTTTATAAAAACACAGAAGCGAGATTAGTGTGAGGTCGGGTTAATCCTGGACTCTCCACTGTGCTGACACAGAAATATAGACAACTTTTTACATTCACACTTATGGGGAAGGGTCTTTCAGTGAACGTACTCCACAAAGATCAGTACACAGAACAACACACAGGAAACCCGGAGGTAGCGGTCATTAAATTCCAGAATATTAGTGTTATATTACATTGGTCCCTGTCCTCCTTATTATACAATTACTATTTATCGTCCCTATTTGGAAGCCTTATTTTATTCTACTACTTCCCTTTCCAACTCTTGTCGTGTCTGTCCTGTCAGGTCCTGGTCCACTTGGGTCTTCTAACCAAAGAGTCGGGCTTCAAGATTGCAGAAAATGCCTTCAGCGGTGGCCCACTGGGCGAACTGGTCCAGTGGAGTGATCTCATAACCACGCTGTACCTGCTAGGTCACGACATCCGCATTTCTGCCTCCCTGGCTGAGCTGAAAGAGTAAGTACATGAATCTTTTTTTTTTTTCCACCATGAACTGTCCCTGGAAAAAATATAATTTGTTTTGATTGGACATAATTATTTTGACCGAAGGTCAAACATTTGTTTGTTTTGTTTGTTCTTTTGCCCTGACAATCATACGTTAGTACATTTGATCTTTCGTGGGCCTAATATAGAACAGAAGCACACCGGAGTGTGAACTGCTGAGCTGGGCAGGTTTTTTGACAAAACAAATTAGTCGCACCTGCTTGCCTCCACAATCCAGCTCCACTACTTCCTCTCTGGCCGTCCTTATTCACTTTTATTTACATATAAAAGTGCATTAAATGTGACGGCATTTCCAATGCTACTATACCTTATTTTGAGGACTTTGATGGTTTGCAAATGGTTTTGCCCTTCCACACTTCAAACCTATAAAAGCAAGTGTAAACCTGAAAACGGATGTGTCTTTTTTGACTATATGTTGTACTTAAATATGTTTATTACAAACGTGTACTTCCAGGATCATGCGGAGGGTGATGGGAAACAAGTCCAGTTGTCCCACTCAAGGTGATAAGGTTGTTGAACTCATCTACATTGACATTGTGGGCCTCACCCAGTTTAAGAAGACGCTAGGACCTTCGTGGGTCCACTATCAGTAAGTACTTTTTTATTTTGATTTAAAGGCCCTTTCAGAACTGTCCCACTGCCCAAATAATGGTCAATGGTTCAATCTGGTATTTTTCCAACATTGGTTGTATCTCTGTACACCTGATTTAAATGTCTTCAATATATTATCATCATAAATAATCTTATCTTTATCCCTGCATTTTTAATGTAAATGAAAGAGTAACTTATACACTGTATATTTGGTGTAGTTTTTAATTATTTGTGAATGCGCTGTGTATTAACAGAAGTTTCCTTTAACTGCACTTTTGTTTTGTTTTTTTGACACACGATTAATATGTGCATATCTTGTTTGACCCTCGGCCCACACGATAGCTTGAGGAAGCAGTGGTGATTCTGGAGATACAAGAGGGAGCAAATACTGAGCAGAAATGTAACAAAAAAGGGAATTTTATTGGTAAATTTAGTTTCAACGCTTAGGGAGATGGCTTTCACAACAAGACCAAAGTTATTTGTATCTACTGTCACTGTGGTTTGAGTTGTCTTGGACTTTGTATCCGGCCATAAATAAGCAAGAAGTTACTGGAGCACTGCTGGTATTTTTTTTATATTTTAATTTATGCAGTGGTCTCTTGGCTTCTTTTTTGCTTTGAACTGTGAGCAAAAATTTGGTTATGAGATGCAATTTGTTGGCAGGCATAGCTGAGGACAGCTCTTTGGGTGTCAGTGAGACCGTAGATAAGATACAAGAATTAGCAGCGTGCTTGCTAGTCACCGGGAATAAAAAATATGTACAATATAGCAGTCTAATTGATCCTTTTTATTATGTATTGTGTAAAACCGGAACAGCAGGAACATCAAATTAAAGGCACGAAATGAATACAGACCCACCATCCACCAGTATGAGCCTGGAGTTTGTATTTCATAAAGTGCACCATACAAATATACACAATGGTACGCAATAAGGTTATCAAATATTCATGCATTCTCACATGTTATCTGCATTTGGCACCAAATATAAGGTAAACGAAACTGTGATTAATCGCAATTAAATATTTTAATCGATTGACAGCAATATATTGCTATAGCTTTAACTTTTCTCATGTACACTCTTGGTACAGATTCTGCTACCTGGTTTTAAAACAGTATTGGGCATAAGCTTGTTGACTGTCTGCCGTCAGGACAGTGGGTGTACTTTCTGCATGCACGTCATATTCGCCAAAAGGCTGCGGGGATTGTGCGTCCATTCTGTTTTCCATCCAATTGGTCTGCTGAGAACTGTACATGAGACCTTTTCAGTTTGGTTTGGAGTGGAACTCATCAACTGATACTGTCAGGAAAATAAAAGGAACAGTAAATCAGGGGGCACTAATGGCCCCTTGGTTTCTCCTGTTTGTCACCAGGTTTTGTTTTACTCTGCGATAACGCATTAAACTACTTCCACTCCCTTTGTGCCCTAAGGAAACTGGTTCAGCACTGGGTGTAATTTAAGGTCCAGATGTTGTTTGCTGCATTATTTCCTTGTCTATTCATGTCAGAGCAGAGTTGAAGTACTAGTATTGTTGCAGACTGTTGCTGTACCTTTAAATAGCTTTCCAAAGCCAATATTCACAAAGTGTCATGCAAACAAACAGTCACACAAACACTTTTGTTAAAGGTTTATGACAGAAGTTTGAGTTCTGCTGAGTACCATTTGAGCTAAACAAAGGGGGGTGGGGGGGGGGGTGTTATACAGTATGTCCATAGAACACATGATGGACATACAGTATTTGTCTCCTTCCTCCTTTCTCCTAGCACTGCACTATATATGTGTATATATGTAGTTCTTAGTGTTGGGTATCCGTGCTTTTTGTTTTATTTAAGATGGCTGCAGAAAATTGATAAAGAAGTTGAAAACAGTTATGTATTTAGTCATTTGGAGGTCCGAGGGAAACCCAGTCATTGGGGGGCCTCCATATTCTAGCACTGAAAAAAGTTTTATTCTCACCTCAACCCAAGGTCTTCATTGTGGGCAGCAGCTAGTCACATATCCATGTTTATAACACCTCCACAAAATGGACTTACATATTGTTTGTCATCTACTAATTTAGTAGGTGATAAACATGAATATTGAAGATTATTTTCATAATCACACTTGTTAGTATGAAAACATTATATTTCCTGAGTGAGATAAAGTCCTTCAAATCCTTAAAACTAGATTTATTAACAAGTGAATCATTTCCATGCTTTTACTTAATTAATAAGTACATTAAGCAACATTTAATTTGGTTTACCGCTTTGATGCTCACATCTTTGTGATGAAAAGCATCACTTTACCGGCTCAGCTTCATCTTGAGATCCGCGGCTGAGCATCTGGCTGTCCTCACGTGTTTACCTTTGGTAGTTCTGATCAAAAAAACCTTGTACTTCCCTCTCGTCTTCTCCACTCCACTCGGGTCATCTTCCTCCAGACCGTGCCAGTAACTTTCTTTTGCCTCTGTCTTCCTGAATGAATCTGCACATGCACAGTAACATGAAATAGCCCGTTGCATTAGAAGGAAAGGGGTGGCAGGTGACATGATAATGACAGATTATGCATTTTGATGTGGTTTTAACCATGTGAATTAAGATTAAAGGGGGGCCTATACCCAAGTTTTTCTAATGGTAACCTTGAAAAGAAGTTGTAGCAAAGTACGTCTGCAGCATTTGTTACAATAGGATTGTAGTGTAAAGATTCCTTTGTTATCACAGGCTGCAAGGGAGTTGTTTAACGGAAATACCTGCTGCTGAAGTTTTCAATAAACTTCAAGTAAGTTCAAGTATACAACCTACTCTACAAAGAAAGTTTGTCGCCGTCGGACTAAAATGAAACAACGTTGGTTCTTCCATACCCTTTTTCTGCACTCAGTAAAGCAAAACTATAATTGTTCTTGTTCTAATGAGTAAAACCGAGTTTCCACTGTATAATATTTATTGTGGAGTACTTTTATCCTATCAAAATACCACACAGTGAAAATATCAGTTAAGTGACTTGCATATCTCTATCAGGAATCTAACAGCACTTTCTTCCAGCCCATCGAATCTTCCCACATTTAAATGATGTCATGTCAGCCTAGCCCCTCCATTAGTAAGCAGATTTTGGCACGTTTTGGGTCAAAATCAATCCTGATTTTCAAAAATAAGCACATTATGACAAGCATGGAATAAGAGCCTTTTGAACTGATCTCATGAAGCTCAGAGCAGGAAAGCTGTAAAACAGAATACGGAAAACTATTTATTGAAATACCCCACTCTCAACCGCACTGTTTGACTTCTGTTTATAATGTATTTGTACAATGACATCTTTCATCGTACAATTGCTAATCCTTTTTGAAAATGACATTTTACAGAGATGTGTTAAAGCATGTTTATATCATGTAATGGCCCGAGCATCACTTCCCCATCTGTCGTCTGAAATCTGCTGGGACAATTGAGAGAGGATGTGTTTTTGTTCTTGTTGCAGTTTTGGACCGCAGTCATGTTGAATTCTGTCTGTCTCATAGGGCCTTTCACAGTTCACGCAGCCAGCTGCACACCATCTGCCTGGGATAAGAGACAATCAAGACCTAAATTATGTTGATTAATTGTAATATTTACTCTTGAACCACAGTAGACATTTTTCTTTTATTATGATTATTACATTATTTTGAAATTACATGAAAATATCATAATAAAATTAAATCGAACAGACAAAAAGCATTTTTTTACAGTCAAAGTAGTTCGATCCCATCAAACTATTCATTCCATGCTTGTTCAAGTCATTGCCTATGTTGCCTCTTTCTGCAAAAAGATTGACTGCTGATCAGTCCAATCAGGATCAGTCTTCCCTGCAGCTGTGAACAGGATAAGCCATACCGGAAATGTGCAAATAAATGGATGCTTATGTAACCTATTTCTTGCATTGATCGCATGTCCCTTTTTTTGTCACACCACAGGTGCATGTTGAGGGTGCTGGATTCATTCGGGACGGAACCAGAGTTCAATCATGCCCATTATGCCCAATCCAAAGGTCACAAGACACCCTGGGGGAAGTGGAACCTTAATCCACAGCAGTTTAACACCATGTTTCGTAAGTAGTAGTGATTTTAAAACCATTTATGTGCAAAATAATGCTAGTTTTTTCGGAGACTTTGGAAAAATGAGACTGAGGCGTTGAAGAATGACTCATCACTCCGATTTCATCACCTCAGGAACGCTGCGATATAAAATTAGGTCTTTAAAATTAGGTCAAGATGTTGGCGAACGCTAGTGTCACTATATATCAGTCATTACAATTCACATTGTCATCTGCATTCCCAGTATCACCTCCCATCTTATGTCGTCCTGCAGAGTGCAGAGAGAAACTCGAGCATCCATTTACAGTTATGAGTATGAAGAGTTTTATGGTGTTCTTTATGTGTGGGCATCTCTTCTGCTGTGACATTACCCAACCACATTTTCTGAGGTGAATTTGTGCGGGCACATTAGAGGAGGGAAGCAATCAGACTTCCCCTGGAGCATTGAACCTTTTCCTGTTGCGTAGAAAATGTACAATGTTGCCTCGGCAACCCCACTGTGGCTGCGGATCTGTGGCGCTTAACCGATTACCGCTGCACCTGAAAACACCTTCTGTCCTTTTAAACCACACCCTTGGTTGTTCTTAAATTTGATTTGATGTAAATACCCTGTGCCTGACAAACGTTATGTCTGTGATTTTGATTTATTTCCAAGTGTCTCCTTCAGATATTAAACTTGGGATTTGCAGTGTCCGCAAAGCGTTGGTTATGAGACTTCCTCCTATAGTTCCAATCAAAATGATGGAGTGTATTGCACTGGATAACCAGCTCTTTTCTTTCGTGCAAGACAGCCGATTCACCAAATGTGGAGTTTTGCTTACCCAAGTTGTACAATGTTGTTTACAGCCACGTTGAGAAGCTAATTGCTGATGCTGCATCCATTAGCTTCATAACAGATATGTGTTTATTCCACAACATGAAATATGTGATGTTACACATATCTGTATTGGTAGATATGGGAACCGCAAATAGCGTTTGAAAATATCGGCATGCCGGCAGAAATCGGACATCCCTAGTTAGTTGAATACTTTGAATGGACACACATTTTCCTCAACACACTCACTGAACATCTTGGGTATTTTCAATTATCAGACCAAGTCTTTGTTAGTATCAGGTCGAGTCAAAAAGTCAAAATTGCAAGGCGAGTCCACACCTTTGGGTATCTGTGTCTGGCAACACACAGCAGGAAATCCACTTAAGAATCAGGGTGTCCTCGCTGGGGAATGCGTTGAGAGTTTGGTCATTGATAACGCTTGCTTTGGCAGTGCTCCTGCCCGTTGTAATACCAGTGTGAAGGTAAAGTGTCAGTCCTGCAACCATATGGTTTAATAGGCATCATCCAAACACATGACCAAGGGCGGTGGAATGTTTAAAAGTCATCAACGAAGAGAGAAAAACGCTCAAACAAAGGAGGAGAGCTCTGACACCAATAATTCCAGCTCTAACGCTGTTGTTTCATCCTTCCCATGAGATAGTTTTGTTCTCAAATAACTTCAAATGAGATGTCTATTAAAGTAAAACACGAGATGCTTTTGTACTACGGAACACTAATGTGTTCAACACATTATCTTCATAGAATGATTTGCTATTGCAGGTTAAAAAGCTTGCTATCCAGAGCTTCCTCTTGCTTTATATTAACAGGAGTCTGTTCCAGTTCACCCTTCCACCTTCTACACGATCTACATTCACAGTATGCTAGCAGTATATGAACGGTCCAGGAAATGTCGGCATTACATAATGTTCAGACAGATCAGTCAGATAGTCATCGCATTGTCAGAAATTGCACGAAGGTAATATTTGGATCCCTGCACTTATTGTTTGAATGTAGATATAACAAAGGACATATCTGATTAAAGATAAATGGTGCTCCATTTCTTCTATCTGGTTTGGTCCATTATTTTAAGAGCAGGCAGGCCCCCATTAATCATTGTTTGCTGGGATTGGGATACCACAGCGGCAAATCGAACTCATTCATCAATTTTAGGCCACAGTTGTTAGAGGAAAAACAGTGTTTTCCTCTCTTAATAAGGCGCACATCTTAGTTTAATCTGCTTTTTGATCTTGTTTCCTGGCAGTGATTGTTATGCAAAAATGCAGTTATGTTAGGGGTGTAACGATAAAGCATCCTTACAGTTCAGTACGTTCCACAGTACTAAAGAAAATATTTTGGTTCATTTTTGGTACAGTAAGGTAATACACACCATGCAACTTCTTGGCCACCAATACAATTAAAGAACATACATAACATTACATAAAAGAACAGTGTGGATAATTATTTTTGGTATATGTAAGTTCCTTTTGGCTAAAGTGCAGCATTAATAGTTCCAGCTTGGTAACAATGGCAGCTCATTGATTTGTTTTCTTTTTCCACCGATGGCCGCATACAGAATGCAGGGTTGTGACTTTGATATTTGTTTTTTTTCCCCATTGTTGCTGTTTTTGTTTGTTCATTTTATTCTAGTGTTCCATAGGACTGTAAAAAAACAAGATGCGGGCTGCACTTTGGACATCCCCGATTTACGTACCAGTATACTGGTAATCGAAGTGTTGCCAAACGAGTGTCTCCCAGCTCCCCAGTCTTAGTACTATCACTGGTCTTGAATCCTGCTTGTGGAGGCGCTTGCGTGCTTCCTTACCTCATGCCGGCATGTATTTGATTACCAAACAAATGCATGACACAAACACTTTCCACCTTTCACTTTTGAGGCGGCGTGAAGTATGGTCTCCTACCTGATGAAAATTTTCATATCAATTCTGCTGATTAACAGTGTGTTCTACTACTTATTCACATTCAATGATGCAATCAAATGCTGGCAGAGGAGTAAAGGTTCAGTCTTTTACTGTAAGTGGCACAGCTTCAAAAATCAGAGGTACTCATAAGAGACATTTTCTCAACAAATTGAAGTGACAGATCTTATCTCTATCCCGTTGCCCGTGTCTCTCCTTCATGCATGGCACAAAGACCCATAAATCACACCGTGGGGCAGATAAAGGCTCCACTGTGTGCCGTAATGCTAGGAAGTACAAATGAGGACAAGATCTGAATGCAATAAACTGGACAACATTTCATCTGCCAACAAACTGCATGCCACTCTGGCATTTTTAATCCCATGCAGTGTGAAGAAGAGCTTTCAGTGTGATAATGTAACACTTGTATGGCATCCTGCCCAGAGAGCGTACTGCATACCGTATTGCCTTACTCAACATGTCCAGACAGGAAAATGTGTCAAGCTGTTTGAAAAGTGAGACAGCGCTACAGTATACCTTTGAGAAACGTCCAAAAACATCAATGTCCAAGTGTAATGGAAACATATTATTGAGCTCAAAGCATTGTGTATTTAAGTGATCGATATAGATAAAAGGCATACTTGATGTGTTGTTTGTCTACAGAGGGTTTGACATTTCAGTTTGCAGCTGAAATATTCTCGGTAGACCAGTCATTATTATTTTCTTTACAGAAGCAAATTCCTATGCAGTGACTGACCTTAATTGGCTTCTACGCTTGGTTAGTTCAGACCACTGCAGCACCCCAGGGTTCTGCACAAACCACAAATGCACACCAAAACAGCCCCCTCGAAGTCGGCCTAATTTACTGCTTGCTTTCACAGAACAAATGAAGGGACGATATGGCCTGCTTTTGGTTTGTCATTTTTACTGTACAGTTTTATCGTACATTTTAATTTCTGTGTACACTAACAACGGCTTTAGTTTTCAAAAGCAAATGGCAGTAAAGTGAGGACCTGTCAGCCCCGGGCCTCGTGCATTCAGTGCGTGAGGAGAATTGAAGACCGCATTTTGTACTGATGAAGTGGTACTGTTCGGGCATTTCCGTTTTTCTATGGAGTGGGAATGTGTGCCTAACTCTTTAGAAAAAATTGTTATGTTATGGTTATTTTTAAATATGTGCTGTTTTATGGCCACAAAGTTGAATATATAAAGGTGAAAAAAAAGTCATCTCAACAGTTTCTACTTCAAGGCAACAAACACACTCATTATTGTAATGTATCTTTTCTCAGTTTGGGAATGAACACTTCTTCTTTCCCTTTGCTTACAACAGCTCACACTCCAGACAACAGCTTCCTGGGCTTCGTAGTGGAGCAGCACCTCAACGCCAGCGACATCAAGCACATTGATGATATCAAGAGACAAAACCAATCTCTAGTCTACGGCAAGGTTGACAATTTCTGGAAGGTATGCAAATTGTTCATGAATCCTTGAACAATACAAAAGTGTAGAACTCAATTTCTACACAATAAACCAATATGAATTTATGACACACGCTCCAAACCTGCCAACATATTTACAAGGATATTCTATTCTGCGTATGGTTTGAAATTGTTAGTCGTAGGTGCAGAAATGGAAATTCCATGGTATAGTCATGATAAAATGAATTTTGGATAATATTTCTACTTTTCTTGATTGGTGATTTATCTTGGACCTTGGGGAAGAAAAGAACACAAAAGCTTGAGAGGAATATAATTGTTTTATTGAGTTGCTCTGTTATTAACTCTAAAATGGTTGCATCCTGTAAAATTATTTGCAGTGGAAGTGTTATTTGCAAAAAAGACAACATTTCTGCTACGATGATGGGGAACTTCAGAAATCCAATAACATCATTGCCTTTCATGTCTGCTGCCATCGCTCGTTCATTTGCGTTGAAAGCATCTTGAACACATTCTTTTTAGCTTGTAACGAATAGGGCCAAATTACTCCACGGGCTGTCAAAAATAGCGCGTTAACGGCGGTAACTAACTTGCCTCCCCGTTATGACGACCGATGGCGCCACGGTGTAGCTCCCCATGGAGTCTGAACCTCCTTAATAACTTTATTCTGACCAGAACACATCAACAGCAGTGCAATTCCAACACCATGTACTGTGTGTATTTCTCGTGTCACGAACACGTCTCTAGTCCGTTCAGCGACAGCCTTGAAAATGGACTTCCCCATTGTTGCTACCACGAGATGCATTCAGGGACACTCCGAACATCACAAGAACCTTTTTATTACGTGTGTATGCGACAGGAAAAAAAAAAAAGTGAATATTCTTATCACTGACTTTATAACTCTTAATGCGCAAGTACAGTTTGCTGCATTTAAGTATGCTCGGAAATTCCAGAAAATAAACTCAAATTGTGAATTCAACTTAAGTCGTGTGGTGTCTTTGAACACAATCCCTCATTGGTCATAATAACACGGTTAAAGTGTGAGTCAAATTTTGTGCTACTATTAAAGAAACTAGTGTTAGGTCAATAGATTTTCAGTTGTGTGTTATCTTTTGGCCTGCTTTAGTTTTCAGTTCATTTGGAACTCTTCATATATACAAATATATACAATTCTGCCCTGTCTTTTATACTGTATTTCTTTCAATAATACAGTAACATTTTGTATACTTCAGACATACTGTAGTTTCATTTGGTGAATCATCATGATTAATTAAAAACTGGTGATTAATCTGATTCATCTTTTAATCACTTGATAGCCCTAGAAACTAATTAATTGATAACTAAAATCACATGGTGTCCAATCATCACAGTTGTTATTATTGACATTAATGTATTTGCCTCTATTTTTTATTAACTTATCATTGTACAGTTATCTTTTAACATATTTTTTATGATGCAGTGGTGATTGAACAAAAAAGCAAGTTCTGAATGCACATCGAGTTTAAATTTTAACTCCCTTGTCAGCGTTTTTAGTCAGCAAGTTCAGAGGACATGTCATACATGTCAGCTACAAACCAGACCTTGAAGAGCTCCGGAGTGAAGGTCTTTTAAACAGCCTTTGGTAAAGTTTTGATGGAAACCTAATAGCATTGTGGTTTAAAAGGTTCAATTCTGCTTATCACCCTCTCAGTAGAGTTATAATGTATTCAAATGCATGCTCAGACTGCGGCACAGAAACCAAGGGATTACTGTATCCTCAACAAAAAATGACGAGGAGACTTGGAGAGATTTTCACATTGTTTTGCATACCATGGACAGCTGGATTACCGCCCCTGCCTTGATGAGGTTTTAGCTGACACCGTCAATGTTTCATAATGTTTCCCTCCATATCACTCAAGGCTGTTTTTTGTACACCAACCACATTTTCTAATTGCCTTTTAGACAAAAGCCTTGTTTTATACCTAAATTAAATAACAAGGCAGGCTAGCCCCTCTGCTCCTCCCAACCCCCATTCCCTAGTGGAAGAGCAGTGGAAGAACTTCAACGGACATCAGCTCCCATCTTTTGGGATGAACTAGAATGTAGTGTAGAACAGACACTGTTATGAGTGCTGGACCTGACAGTCGTTCTTCTGGAAAATATGTTAAAAAGTTACTAACGTGTGAAGGACCACCTTCATATTCTCTTCACTTTCCGGTCTGTTTAATGACCTGGTGTTTGTCCAATTTAGTGTACAGCCGTTAATTGATTCCATACCCGACTGCGAAAAGTGAATTTTCATGAAGCATGATTCAATATTTGAAAATTGACTATTTTGTTGTGAGAGCATAGAAAACTTGGTAATGACCTTCTAAATGTTTTTTTTTTTTTTTACATTATTAGAGCCCCGTAGAAATAAAATAACACCCCTATAGTCACTTACAGTTACACTTACGTAAACTACTTCATATCACGTCATTTGAATGGCATATGGACAACACAACCCGGGTGCAGAGGGCTCCTTCTGAGGAACACTGGACAAATAAAACACATAATAATAACATATTAAAGACTAAAACTAAAATAATAATATATAAATAAGGTGACGGGATTAAAAAGACAGATAATATATTAAAATAAATGTCCCTAATAAAATGTCATTATAGTAAAATCTTTAATTAAATTGATAAAAATGTGGTATTAGCCAAACTAAAAAGATGGATCTTGAGGCGGCTCGTAAAAACATAAACGTTCTCTGCAGCCCTGAGGTCCTCTGGCAGGCTGTTCCAGTGTCGGGGGGCCATAAAATTTAAAGGATGCCGCCCATGAGTGTGTGTCCGGACTTTAGGAATGCTTAGGAGGCCAGTGCCGGAGGATCTCAGGGTCCGCGAGGGTTCGTAAGGTAAAAGCAGATCTGTAAGATAAGAAGGCCCAAGACATTTAAAAACCAGTGAAAGGACCTTGAAATCAATCCTGAAACCCACGGGGAGCCAATGCAGTGATTCTAAAACAGCTGTAATGTGGGCCTGTCCTCTGGTCTTCGTCAGGACATATGCAGCGGAATTTTGTAGTAACTGTAAAGAAGAAATACTCTTTTTGGGAAGACCAGAAAGCAGGGCATTACAGTAGTTTTAAAAAGCACCACCATGTATTTTCATTAATTTTGCCATTTGTGTGTTTGAAAATGCTTCATTTTAGCTGAATATGTACAGTTTCAAATATTACAACATATTCAAACACGAAACTGATGAACAGTTGAAGAAAACGCAATAGGGTGAGGGCGCAATCTTGTAGCAAGGGATGACTTTATATCTAAACTGTTGTAGTGAATGCAAAACTAGAGGTTTGTTACCTGCCTTCAGTAATGACCTGAGTTGTACTGGAGCGGAACAAAGATGTGTGACTGCTGATCCATTTAATCAAATGCATATTTGGCCATGCTGGTGCAAAGTACAGTACCGTGCCAGAGCCTACTTCAAGGACTGAGATGTCATATTATGAACAGAGAGATTTTTTTTTAAGTCTAAATAATACGGGTTTTTTTTATATTTGTACCACCCTCACTGTAGTCACTGGTAAATGTTCAACTTTGGTCTCTCACTTTCACCGAGCAGTATCCCCTCTACTGTGGCTTTCAAAGACAGACCAGGGAAACCCATCAGTTCACAGCAAGAGGCATTAGCTACTAATCAGACTCCCCAGTGTGTTCATTACCTCCTGCTTTTAATTAAAGGACCATTTTGGGGCCGACTGATAACAAGCCAACTGCCTTACTTTGTTTCTCTCCTTCTATCTTTTATATTGGGCTGCCTCTATCACTTCGTCCATGTTGATGGAGCTCATGATGGATAATTTTCTTGTCCTCTTTCAAAACTCACCAGTGTTGCAAAGATTTTTTGCTTGAAATACGACAAGAATAGTTTTCATGGTTTCCAATTGAAATTCAAAACACTTTATTTATCCCCAAGGGGCAACTTAAAAGACACAAGTAGCAGCATACAAAAATAAATACATCAATAAAATATTATGTTTTAATAATAATAATAATAGTAAAATAAGTGATATTTTAAATTATGAAAAATTACAATTGAGGTTGTGCAATATCTGGACAGGGGAGGGGTCAGAGTTGGACTGCTGTAGAGACAAAAGTTGCTCTCCTCCTTTGCCTTCTGCAACGTGGAGATCTTAACCTGTTAACCTGATGGCAGCCACTCAAACACAGAGTGTAGAGCATGTGACGGGTCCTATAGGATCCTGTGAGCGGTATGGGTTATTTGCTGGTTGCAATACAAAGATAGAGCTCTAACAACTTGTCCGATGATTTGGGAGCAAACTCTGTTAATGCTGAGTAAGCATGTCCGATCCTGAAGAGTAACTGAATGAAACCACGAGATAATTGAAAAAGTTAATATGATAAATATTAAGATCAATAAAAGCGTGGTAGAAGGTCTGCCAAAGTTTTTTGTTCACTCCCAGCGAACTCAGCTTCCTCAAGAGGTACTGTCTCTGGTGACACCTTCTGAGGATCTCCTCAGTGTTGGAGGAAAACCTCAGAAGGCTATCAAATATAGTGCCCAGATACCTATACTCCTCAACCACCTCCACCGGCTCCTGCCCAATGGTGCTTTCAATGTTGTGAGGTAAATCTTGTCGACAGCAAGGCTTACAGAATGTGACTGTGCTTCAGACTGTCTCCAGAAAATGGAAATGGCAATTGTTACACAGGCGGTTTATCAGGCCATTGTACTTATCTGTCAATGCCATGACAGTAACGCATCAACCTATTTTAACATTGTGACATTATTAACAACCAGATGACACTGTTCTTGTACTCGAGGACATAAAAACAAACGGTACTTCCTACATAGATACAGAAAGCTGTTTGATAGTGTCATTAATCGTGCCATGGTCACATACGCTTACAAAACACAAAAAATACTTGCCTTGGTTTCACTTATCGTGGATCGGTGTTTTCAGTCAATATCACTGTGTTGACTTGGTACTCCCTCTGTTTCTCTTTGCTCTGTACACTTCCCACCCTCTTCCAATTTAACATATTTCATGATAGGAACACGTGTTCGTTCGTAACGGAACATAGTCAAACCGGATTATAGTGGCCATACATCACGGCTCTGTGAAAAGGGGACAAGAAACGTACACTACATCACTAGATTGCGCCATGCAATACACAGCAGTTCAGCACAGAACATGATTGATGAGACTTTCATTATCAGGAGCATAGATGAAGTGTGGCGCGTCTCTCTTTTAAGGTTAGGGGCGCACTTTAAGCTGAGTTGTACCACTGGCTCTGTGTGCGTGCGTACCAATCAGGGTCGGTTGCGACCTTTCCAATTTGATCGCAATGTGTGCTGATTAAAGCATTATATAAATAAAGTACAGTACGCCCATCTTTCACTGTACCCAGTTAGAATGGAGCACCACAAGTGACAATTATGACTGAGCCTCTGTCAGCAATGATGGGTTATGTTTGTGATGAAAACCTGTTCGTCAGAAAATATGTTGTCAAATGCCTTGTCAGGATAAACTTGTTTTTTTGAAACAACATTCCTGCTACACAAAGCCATTTCCACAAAGCACATGTAGACCGGTTGGGCAAACTCCCACATAACCTCCAGTACCCTTGCAAGGGTGTAGAGCTGGTCCAGTGTTCCGCGCCCGGGACATCAACCACATTGCGCCTCCTGACTAACGGTCGTACCCTTCTCTCCAGCCCACACGAGTAGACTTTCCCAGGGAGGCTGAGGAGTGTGATACCCCTCCAGTCACCCTACTTAAAAATAGGGACCACCACCCCGGTATGACAATCCAGAGGTACTGTTCCCAACTTCCATGCTGAAGAGACGTGTCAGCCAAGACAGTCCCTCAACATTCAGAGCCTTGAGGAACTCACGGCCAAACTCGTTCACCCCCAGAGCATTGCCACTGGGGAGTGTTTTGACTTCCCCAGATACCTCAGCCACAGTGATAGAACTGTCCGCGTTCGTGTTCTCAGACTCTACTTCCTCTATGGAAGGTATGTCAGTGGGACTGAGAAGTGCCTCAAAGTATTCCTTCCACTGACCGACTATATCCTCAGTCAAGGTCAGACTGTAAACAAGAGTAAAATGAAAGTTATCACTGTCACTTTTGTAGGAGCAGATAAGTCTCACATGTTCAAGGATATGATCTGTATCCCTTATGGTCACGGCAGTCAAGCTGGTTTGGACTGGGCATGCAGCCAGTGATCTGTTTCTCCCCTTTTTGAGCATTTTTTTATGTCTAATTTCTATTCCATGGTGGTGGCTTTTCTTTTCTGTGGCGTGATGAATCATCATGATGTAGGACAAGAGGGTGGCGAGCAAGTGGGAACGATGTTGGTACTCATTCTACATCCATCCATCCATTCTCTATACCGCTTATCCTCATTAGGGTGTGCTGGAGCCTATCCGAGCTGATATCGGGCGGGTGGCGGGGTACCCCCTGGAGTGGTCGCCCGTCAATCGCAGGGCAGACATACAACTATTCACACTCACATTCATACCTTTGGACAATTGAGAGTTGCCAATTAACCTAACATGCATGTTTTTGGAATGTGGGAGGAAACCGGAGTACCCGGAGAAAACCCACCCACGCACGGGCAGAACATGCAAACTCCCTGCAAAGATGCCCAACGGAGATTCGAACCCAGATCTCCTGACTGTGAGGCCAACCGCATTCTACATATAGGTAGTTATCGAGCAAGACTTGTATTTACAGACTCAACCGCTTAAGTCGAAACTACGTGCTTAAGTAATTCCTGGCAGTGCTTTGTAACCAGGAAACATCTTAAATCAACGACCACCTGGACACTGCTTGAATCTGTATCTGCTTGTTCTGTATTTCAGTCATTCCTACCCAGACATTGAAACACTTAGGTGGTTTGTTGTGCAGATAGGCTCGGCCTTTTACTGCATTATACTGTACATAAAACCATTTTATACAGAAACGAACTAAAGTTCGATTTAACCTTAATGTATTTAAGCTCCCGCATTGCTGTGATGAGCCAAGGATTGAAGAATAAATTTAAGTTATTTTCAGTGCTGAAATTAAATGACCAGACTTTCTGGATGGAGCTGTTTCCATGGCAACCCAGTTAAAGTAGTGGAAAGGAAGCACAAGTGATGAGAGCCCCTGCTTGGCGTTCACTGTCACTTGTTTTGTCTCACCACACACATACACCATTGTTAGATAATGCAGAAGGCCTGCGCGGTTCCAAATAACAAGGATTAATTAACATACAAGTGAAGTATTAAACATGTAATATCGATCCATAAGCAATTTTGAATCTTAATGTGGGGCTATGAACTCTTCTATCTGGTGTGGTGACCCTTTTTTACATTTTCTGCACATGATTCAATCAGTAACACAGACTGAGCTCTCCATCCCTGTCTTTACCAGGTTTAGTTTCTAATTGTGCTTCTGATAAAGCAGAAGAAGCGTGAGGAGTGGTGAGAATGAGCAGGTTGCATGGAGAGAGCAGAGGAGAGCTCCAGGCCTTTGGCAGCAGATCAAAGGACATGGTGGAGAAAGACAATTCACACTGAGCTGACAGGGACGCACACACTCAGTAAAGTTGGCATTATGCAGAGTAGCACAGGCGGTCAGCCTACACTGTCACCTTACAGGCTCATAACCGGACAACAGTGAGTCTCATCCCTCATGTCATGAGTGTTTGGGGTATTTGATTTTAGTTTGGAGTGTTTTTGTGGAAAGCATCTTTCTGACACAGATGCACAAAGGTAACAATTGTACTCATAGATTAAAGTAATGTTGTAGGTTTTTACCACATGAGCCACAAAACCTTTGTGCTTTTTAGGCTGAGGACAATGGTGTGCCATCATGGTCTGCATCGTGATCTGCTGGCCTAAACACTTATCAGAAGCACTGACCTACAATTTAAATTGTTGTATTTGTTCCATGAAATTATATCAATTTACTGCCAAAAGTCTATTATCTTTATTTTGTAGTGTGTCTCTTGGCTGCACTGCTTAGAGTATGTGTACTATATGCTAGATTTTTTTGGTCCAGATTTCAGCTTGTATGTGTTGCCATAGCAATGTCATCTTCCCAGGGCCTTCAGAATCATGAGTGCTGGGCCATGTCTCTTCAACCAGTCAGATTTCAGATTCGCCTCACAGTGCTAGGGTACCTGCGTAGAGTAATGTACATTCGCTGTTGGGCTGATGAATTAAAACCTATGTTTAGCACTCCTAACATTTACCTTTACATCAATAGCACTGTATCCAGTTCTATTCCAACACAAAGATAGAGGATAGAGACTGTGCTGTTCCTCGTTTTGAGAGTTATATGAACAAATGAAAGCGTAAGTTCAAAAGAAAATTGGTTTTTCGCTGAGAGGGGTACCAGTTACTTCGGGTGGCATGATGCACGGTGATTTGAAGCCATAGCCATGTAAAAACATAATTGAATGGAAACAGTGTTGAATATTTACTTTGTTCCCATTGTGTATGAAACTTAATCTGATGTTAATTTCAGCCCGTTAGGATCGTCGTTAGATGATATGTTAAAAATATAAAACAGTGGAACTTATGTTTCAGCGGTCGTGATTCCCAGAGTATAGCACCTCATTGTCCACCAAACACATGCATCCTGCATCCAAAACATGTACATGTATAGCGATCTAATTTACATTATCTTATTTATTGGGTATTGTGCAATACATGAAATTAAGCACAAAATGAATGGTGAGCCACTGTCCCCCAGGAAAAACCTGGAGTTTGTTTTTCAGAAAGAAGATTATGATGCAGTTTGATGTGCGCTAGCATGAATTAACTTGCGGTTGTGCACCAACAATTATGCACATTAGCACTCATTAACATCATCAAAACTTACCTTTATGCTTTCCGCTCATAAGATCAGCATTTGAGACTAAATATGAGGTCAAACCAAACCGGCAAAATACAGTATAGTAGTCTGTCTGTGCAGCGTGGGAGAAAGTTAGATGGTGCTTTCAAGGGCTGTCAAACAAAGTGGGACGGGTCACCGCTCGCTACAAACAATATATGCACTACCGGTCAAAAGTTTTAGAACACTCCAGTTTTTGTGTTAAGATGGACTGTCGCTCTTCTGTTGTTGCCTTTTTTCTTGCCATTTTTGTAGCAACAAATTACTTTCTCCAGCTCAATACTGTTTGACCGATGCTCGCGTAGTATAGTACCACAGTGCGTTCCAAACACTACTTTTATGCAGACAGAGGAACACCTGTAGGAATTAGTTGCACCGATTTCTGCAGAACAGCTTTAAATGGTTGAAGAATTTGTGGTCCCTGAAACAGGGCTTTTTGTAGAATTCTGAAGTATACATTATGTTTCAGTTTTGCGTAACCTTTTTTTAACCTCTGGCCTTTTTTTAAGGTGGATTGTGTCTTTTATGCTCCCACTGAAGACCCAGGTACAAAATCCACTGCCCGCTACTGGCTGAGGATGACATGAGCTCAGTGGTCCTGACTAGTTGTTTGCTAGAAATACTCTATGTCCCTCTTGTTGAAAACACATATTGCAGTACTGTATATAGTACTGCAATATACTGTTATAGTTCCAAACAGTTGTTTCTGTTGCATCTCATTACCTTTTGCCTTGAACTGGGCTTGCTCATTGCCTTCTCCTCACAAAGTATGCACTCACAGTCTGTTAATGTGGGTAATTATGCCACCCACTCCCTCAGACAACATACACTGCGGGGACCAAAGTGTTCATAATCTCCACCACTTACTTGCAATCAGAAATGGGGACGTCTTCCCGGTAAATGACTGTGTGATGCATGTCTATCATAGAGTGAAATGTGAAGGACAGAAGGTCAAACACTGACGCAGCACAAAATGAGTACACTTGCCATTCTTGTTGTGTTCAGTGTCTCGGTGCAAATTTTTGTGCATTTCAAATAATAAATTAGGATAAGCGGTATAGGAAAATGGATGGTTGGAAATCCAGTATCGCGTATCTGACTCATCACTATTCTATCACCGCAAGGTGGTGAGTGTGCAAGGGAAATGATGTCTCCCCTTTTTGCTGCATTACTTAAGTAAAAAATACCCTTGCTCATAAGCTCAAAGGCCCCAGAGTAGAGTTGGTCGGAAATGATTACAGAGCCCAAGATGATCTGAGGTCCCTTTTGACGTTGAAGGCATTTTCAGGATAGGGTTAGTCAATCCTAGCGTACCTCTTTGCATCGTGATAAGGCCGAACCTTCTTTCTCCTCTTGTGGAAAGAGACTTCATTTGAAATCAGAGCAAGGATGCACACGGAGGTGAATGTGAAACAAGGGGAACGTGTTCTTGTTTAAAGCTTGGTTTTGAAAGGGAAGGAGTCTGCCAGATAAAGCACTTGAACTGCATATAAAGTGAACATATGATGAAATATGTTGACAAGTTAAATGGGAAAACGAGTGATGACCTCTTAAATCAAGCGTCTTGATCCCAGTCTGAACCATAGATAGGGTACCTGATATTCCTGATCTCTCCACCAAATCAACCAAATATTTGGCATTGTGAGCATTACATTACAACGGAGTCTGGGCTACCTTGCAACATATCCACCGGGTAAGGTATAGTCTTCCCTGCTCATTCTGCACTCCTCTACCCTCTCTTGTTTCATCCGTTAGCTGGGATTTACCTTTTATCCTTTCTGATTTATAAGGTCAAACTCACCTCCTCCTTGCAATCAACCTCTCCAGCTAACTCAATGGTTT
This sequence comes from Oostethus manadensis, assembly GCA_024372805.1. Classification (NCBI taxonomy): domain Eukaryota; kingdom Metazoa; phylum Chordata; class Actinopteri; order Syngnathiformes; family Syngnathidae; genus Oostethus; species Oostethus manadensis. The sequence continues at coordinate 3,823,722 of QODF01000033.1, read as the reverse complement.
TTATTCCTCCTGCAATCGATCGGCTTCCTGGTTTCAGATTACTTATTGCTTTTGTATACAGATCAATGGTCAGGTTACTTACGTTCCCCTATATCTATTTCCTTTTTGTATTATCCCTCAATCCACTGACCTGCTGCATGCCTCCGTGAGAAATACTTCTAACAGCATCTGGCGTGCAATGTCTGTCCTCTGACCGTGAAGCTTTATATAAGGACTGCCTCAAAGGCTCACAGGCCATTTAATGCTTTTCCACTGCGCACACACAAGAGGTCACAACATCAAACATCAGTCCATTAGTACGTGTGTACATCGCTCAAATAAATTAGAGGAACACTTTTTAATCAGAATATAGTAACCTATCAGTCACACTTCTGGGATATTGATCTGGTCAGTTAAGTAGCAGAGGGGGTTGTTAATCAGTTTCAGCTGCTTTGTTGTTAATGAAATCAACAACAGGTGCATCAGAGGGGCAACAGTGAGACAGACACCAAAACAGGAATGGTTTTCCAGGTTGAGGCCACTGACTCCTCATCTCTTTTGGCTGATTTTTTACTGACTGACTTTCTACTGCTGCGGTTTCTCATTTGGATTGGATCAGCATCTGTGTTGATAGCATGGTGCGCTACCTGGACGCTACAGAGGTTGCACAAGTAGCCCAACTCCTCCAGGATGGCACATCAATACGCACCATTGCAAGAAGGTTTGCTGTGTCTCCCAGCACAATCTAAAGCGCATGGAGGAGATTCCAGGAGACAGGTAGTTACTCCATGAGAGCTGGACAGGGCCATAGAAGGTCCTTAAACCCTCAGCAGGATCGGTATCTGCAGGATGAGTACTGTCACAGCCCTACAAAATGATCTCCAGCAGGCCACTGGTGTGAATGTTTCTGACCAAACAATCAGAAACAGGCTCCATGAGGGTGGCCTGAGGGCCCGACGTCCTGTGTTGGGTTCTGTGCTCAGTGCCCAGCACCGTAGAGCTCGATTGGCATTTGCCATAGACCACCAGAATTGGCAACTACGCCACTGGCACCCTGTGCTCTTCACCGATGAGAGCAAGTTCAACCTGAGCACACCCGACAGACGTGAAAGGGTCTGGAGATGCCGTGCAGAAAGTTATGCTGCCTGCAACATCATTCAGCATGACCGATTTGGTGGTGGGTCAGTGACGGTCTGGGAAAGCATATCCCTGGAAGGACGCACAGACCTCTGCAGGTTAGATAATGGCACCCTGACTGCTATTAGGTATCGGGATGAAATCCTTGGACCCATTGTCAGAACCTATGCTGGTGCAGTGGGACCTGGGTTCCTCCTGGTCCACGACAATACCCGACCTCATGTGACTAGAGTATGCAGACAGTTCCTGGAAGATGAAGGAATGGATACCATTGACTGGCCCCCACTTTCACCTGACCTAAACCCAATAGGACACCTCTAGGTCCATCCTGCGCCACCAGGTTGGTCTTCAGACTGTCCAGGAGCTCAGTGATGCCCTGGTGTAGATCTGGGAGGAGATCCCCCAGGACACCATTTGTCGTCTTTTAGGAGCATTCCCCAACGTTGTTAGGCATGCGTACAAGCACATGGGGGCTACACAAACTACTGAGAATCATTTTGAGTTGCTACAATGACATTTTGGCAAACTAGACCAGTCTGCTGCATCATTTTTTCACTTTGATTTTTGAGGTGTCCTTGATTTCCCCCCTTTTTAGGATGATCATTTCCATTTCTATCAAATTATGTGGCATCATTTTGTTACTAATACATCACCTACTTATTATCAGGAAAGATCTTTAAGATTATTTCCCCCGCTGTTTAGATGGGATGTTTTTTCAGGTCTTTCAGGCTTATCCATTGGGGACACTGCCACAGACAGTGGGAGAGAGCTGGGCAGAGAGATTCGAACATATTTTCTCTTTATAGCTAAGGTTCTAATTTTAAAATAATGCTGGTTGATGAAGCAGAGTCCTCAAACAACTGTGGAACAGATAAGAAATAGAAATAAAATATGATTTAGCTGATATTAACAGGTTTTTTTAAAGATGCATTTTGTATTTCATTGTGTTATATTTGTTTTAAACAAAGTCATTAAAAAAGGGTTGTCTTATATTCGGGGTTGTACTATGTTCAGGTTAATATGCGTTAGTACTAATGTCTTAATACATTTTAGAAATTATATGTTTTGGTACATTTGAAATTTCATGGATAACTAATATTTTTTAATTTATTATAAACACATCATTTCAGTACACACAGATGTATTAACCATTAGAGGCACGCGTCTCCATTAACTACCCAAGCACACAAATCACCTAAACGAAAATATTGCAGGGGAGTGATTTCAGTTTCTAATTAGGACCTCTAATCTAATCACACAGACACACACACACACACACACGTGCACACACATAGCAGCCAGCTTTAGTTACAGCAGGCTGGCTGGAGGCATCTGATAGCCAAACCCTCGGGGAATCTGACGAGCGGTTACCTGAAATTCAACCTCCAATCTTTGAGCTGCACACACNATTTATTATAAACACATCATTTCAGTACACACAGATGTATTAACCATTAGAGGCACGCGTCTCCTCACATACCGCCATTAACTACCCAAGCACACAAATCACCTAAACGAAAATATTGCAGGGGAGTGATTTCAGTTTCTAATTAGGACCTCTAATCTAATCACACAGACACACACACACACACACACGTGCACACACATAGCAGCCAGCTTTAGTTACAGCAGGCTGGCTGGAGGCATCTGATAGCCAAACCCTCGGGGAATCTGACGAGCGGTTACCTGAAATTCAACCTCCAATCTTTGAGCTGCACACACACACACACACACACACACACACACACACACAGCACAAGAGCAAGGGCAGAAAACGTGCTTTGAGAAGCCGCCTTGTGCTATCTGGCTTGTATGTAAATTTGAACGTTGGCAGCTTTCAGCTAGTGACGCCTTGCTGCTCCCATGAGTCTTGATGCTATTGGTAATCAACCAATGTTCCGCCGTGTGTCACAGCACGCTTATGGGCAAATGCGCCATTGAGGCATCCTGTCAGTATGGAGAAAGTAAATCCACTTTTTATACCCCATGGTGCTGAAATGTTGTAAGAGCTGTGACATTTCTTCCCATATGGGTCAGGCAACCAAGAAGACTAGAACAGAGCGGAATACTTGAATATTAACATAATAGTAGTAGTTAAATTATGCACTCACTGTCAGAAAAAATACATTGTCAAACAATATTGTAATCAGTTTAAACGTGGGAGGAAAATTGCACATTTATCTAGACGAGACAATACGTGAGATTGGGTCCAGAAGGAGACGAGATTTCAACATTAAAGTTAAGTACAATAAATATAATATGAAAATTTAACACAAAACAATATAGGTGTGTTTGAAAATGTTTACTGTCCCACAAATTGCTATATTTTCTCACAAGCAAATCGTACCGTCTATAAAACATTTGGAACATTTCTTGAAACGCCGGCTTTTCAACTGTATTATTCTTTTGCAGTGACTTCTGTGAATGCACTCCATTTTGCACTGTTTGATTTGTATTTACTTGGTCGATCAAACATTTCAGTGAGCGTTTGCTCGGTGTGTGTGTTTTTCCCAAATGGGAAAACTGGGTCAGGTGGATATGTTTTGGTGGGCAAGTTTGTTTTGTTTGTTTGTGTAGATTGGTTTATGTTGCTCGTTATTGGTATTCTCACACAGGGGCTGTGGCATTTGGCTTTGCCATCATCTTTTTATGACAAGAGGTCTCGCTCTGTCTCACAACATCCCAATGTAGGGGCCGAACCAACGCACAGACACACATGCACCTGGAAATACAGTATAAGGCGGCCGGCATAGGTGTGTTCTCACATAGCTTGAACATACAAGTACAAATCAAAAAATGCACTTTAAATGTGCTATAAAATACTGAATGCAAATCACTGAGAAGTTAAAAAGATCCAGTAGAGCTTTGCCCCAAACCATTACCATGACCATCATTCCTCTCCGTTTCTCACAGGACAAGAAGAACTACCTGGACATCATCCACAGCTACATGGAAATACACGGCACCGTGCACGGCACCAGCACTATGCACCTCCCAAACTACGTGAAGAACCACGGCATCCTCAGTGGGCGAGACTTGCAATTTCTCCTCCGAGAAACCAAGGTGAGCTCGACCGGCTGCTAGGAAAGACACAAAAGTTGCATTTGGATTTTTTTGTAAATACTGACTTGCATCATGTTTTTGTTGCTCAGCTGGGATAGTCTACCGCATACCCTAGTAAGGATGAGCAGCATAGAAGATGGATGTTTTTAGTTGGGCAACGTATGATGGAGCAAATTGATCGCTTAACTAAAAATCAAAATCATTATTTGTTTTGTGTTGTATGACAGTCTCTTGGTTGTGCATTTAAAACACTTTAAAGTGGGAAGTCATTTTACAGTAAGCAGTAAACAGCAGGTGTTTTCTTCAACCTTCCAGCCCCTGCACCCAGACTGCTGAGCTAATTGCCCTCATGAGGCTTCACCAACGGTACAGGGAAATTATCGGGGGATATGTCCTTCTGTGGAGTTTTATCATCTACCAATACCTTACATGACCATCTCCTGTCCCGTCACAGTTTCTCTACATGTTATCTCAGTCCAGTCACACACACACTGTATGTGGACGGCATCTTTATTTTCACTTTGGTTTATGTCTTTTAATACTATAGTTTGTGAAGAGATTTCATCATAACTGGCACACACCCCTCAGAGATAAAGTGATTGAAATGTATTTTTTAAAGGGCAAGACGACTGTGACCTCATATCTGCAGACATAATTTGAGAATTCACCGGCATTCATCGTAACATTTTGCACAAATGTCACAAGACGATCATGAAGTGATGACATTTTCCATCCAAAGGTCAGGTTCATTGTGACGTTGCATTGTTCTGCAACGAGACTCATTCCTGTCATGCGGCATCCGACACTATAAACCTAATCATGCAGGATATATCTATCCTCCCTTGGAATATTTTAGAGTGTGAGCTTTCACTCCTCTCAGCCACAGTAGCTCTCTCAGTGACTGTCTTCGGTCCCCTCCCCTCTTTGCTCCCTATAAATAGAGGTTGACTGTTTCTCAAGGTTGAGGAGCTTTTGCATGAGCTTACACAACACTTCTTGCAAACACAGATGGGGTGTTCTTTGCTGCCACCTGTTGTCAGTAACCTGCTATTAGCCGGCCGTTTCAAATAATCCAAGTTAAATGACTAAAATACAAATAGAGCTTTGCACAGAGGAACAGGAATAATTATTCCGAGCCAGTGTGGGTATTGCAATAACTGGATTTCGAACCACTTAAACTAGGCGTGTTAATCTGACATATTAGCTTTACCTTAGTCTGGAAGGTTAATATGTCAGATTAACACGCCCACACCCATCATTACAACTTGGCTGTGTTTCTCCATACCTCAGTGACGGGGCTGGGTTTTAATAATGGATACAGGTTCTTGCGAGGACGTCATTACATGTCAACAGTACACACGTCAATGGCATTGTTAAAATAAAATATGAGCATGACAAAATTCCCCTATCTTTTACAGCAGGTCTTTCAAAGAAAAGAACAATAGCCAGACACAACCCATGCGGGGAAATTCAATACAATCAACATCATCAAACGCTATTTATACACCTCAAAAGGAGTGGTTCGTGCTCGCTCATAAAACCATTCAGCCGACAAGCGACAAGCAGCTTTTTCACCTTTTGTTACCACACAGGGAAATAACCCTGTGCTTAAGGTTTGGAGAGTTACGTTTAATTTCTCGGGTAGTGCAACTGTGTGTGTGTGTGTGTGTCACCGTAACATTTTGTCTTATTTTACCCCCCGCGCCGCGCCGACTGCACTCTATTTTCTTTTGATGGCCACGGTGGTTTGTTTGTTTCGGTCAGCTAACTGCTGCTATCAGCAAACAGCAGAGGCTTTTCACACAACAGCCAATGAACTGGTCTTGCCAGTTCCTTTAGTAGCTTTGAGCTTCCTGCCTGGCTGCCTGCATCAGTGTTTGACAAGCTGGCGGTTACATTTGCGTCAAGTCAGACCCAGCTGGTGTTTGTGTGTCGCAAATGTTCGACCAACCTAGGAAGTATAACACGCGAGACAATGCTCATCCCGAAACTAGATATTGTCTGTGAACACTGTGCTCTGTTTTGGCAGGCCGAGTTGCCAAATAAACAAAAGTAGTTTTAATTTAGAGGATTTTATTCAAACTAGCCCATAACACCACGCGTACAGGTTGTATGCAACATTGGGATGACATCAACATCTGAGGGTCTGTTCAAATGTTGTTTTTATTTCACCTCCGTTGCAGTTGTTTGTGGGTCTTTCCTTCCCCTATGAGGGTCCCGCCCCCCTGGAGGCCATCGCCAATGGTTGTGCATTCCTCAACCCCAAGTTCAACCCACCTAAGAGCAGCAAGAACACAGACTTCTTTAAGGGCAAACCCACCTTGAGAGAGGTAAATTGTGGGGGGCGGTCAGGGCCGGCAAGACCTTCTCTGCTGGTCTAAGCATTATCAGAAGCACTGACCATTTACAACTTAAATTGCAGTGTTTGTTCCATGACATTTGAATTCATTTATTCCCCAAATTTTATTACATTCATTTTGTATGGGACACTTTTGTCCAATCAGATTTCAGTTTATACGTGTTGCCATGTCGATGTAATCTGCCCAGGGCCTTCAGAATCAGGAGTGTTGGCCTATGTCACTTAAACAATATTAGCAAAAGAGTTTGTTCTTGAATCAGATTTCATATTCGCCTCACATTTTTCCGTCCTCTGGTTGTTTGATGTCAGAAAGCTTATGCCTAACACTCACAGTTACGTAGTGTGCTTGAACACTTCACATGAACAGCGTAGTGCTTAATTGAGCCTGTTCTGAGATGATGAAAGGTGACAGTTCATCGTTCTGTGTGCATTAAATGAACACATTGGATGCAGTATATTTGATATATAAATCAGCCCATTTAAATATTTTATATTATATAAATATTTATGTTTAACTGCTCCAGATGATGTTGTAGTGTGGAGGTTTGGAGTTAGAAGATAATTGGTTACCTGGTTTGTTGCTGCAGTAATAATGGTATTCATCCCCAAATCCGTAATGGCACGCATTGTTATATTGCGTTTTTGTATATTATTGATGGTTTGTAAAATTGTGACCTGGGAGTGGTGGTATTAAGAGGTGGATTGGGTCGCTTACGTCCCCACTGAATTCCCAGGTACCAAATTCCCCGCCCAGAACTGCTTTTAAGCATTCCCAATGTGCTTATTGTGTTCTAGTCAATGCTCTCTGCTTCCTTGCATACAGCTGACGTCGCAGCATCCCTACGCCGAGGTTTACATTGGTCAGCCTCACGTGTGGACTGTGGATATTGACAATTCCGCCGAAGTAGAACGAGCCATTCGCGCCATCCTCAGTCAGAAGGTAAAGACATCAAGTCCTCGTAAAATATTGAACCCATCACCCCTAAATGAAAGTTCATCAGGCCTAGGATCAGGTGCTGAATTGTGCTGTGTGAGAACAATGGTTTTGTTCACTGGATGGAGACTTATATGCTTGGTGATCCTGGAGCTTACCAGGCTCCAGCTTGTCTCTGCACACCTCCTGCTCCTCTTTCCCATCCTCCACCCTACACAAGGACACAGAAGGAGTTGTGTATGATTTGGAGCGCTAATAACAAAAGGCTCATTTGTTGAGCTCCCCTGCTCGAAAGCCCCATTTGCAGCACACTTCATTTCATCTCACTACACAATTTTCTTTCCTTTCATTGTCAAAAGCACCCAAGCTTAGAGGCAGCAGCAGCAGTGGTTTGGTACATAAATGTTTCGAGCAAAAACCTCAGCAGTCCATTGATTGGTCGACAGTCACCTGCGACAAAAAGGGAAAGACGCACATCTCCGAGAGAAATTAATGCAAAGGTCATAATAAACATAAACACATAATGGCAACATAAAACAACTAAGGCAAGGCAGGAGCAATTAAAAAATATGAAAATAGAATAAGAATAAATACAAATGTGATTCTGTACTGAAGTGAACGGAAATGTGTGTATTGACATTGATGTAAGGATCGGCTTTATTATGTAAACATAATAAAGCCGATCCCCGCACATTCATTCAGCGATTCATGATGGTAGGCCAAGGTTCCCAAAGTGGTGTAAGCCCAATTGTGAATAAAAATGAAAAACAATTTGCGCCTAACGCTTACAATCACGAGTGCGCCTGAACGCCTCATGACACGCTTTATCATGATTGTTAAACTTCCCCTTTCAATTCAGTATTAAATTAATATACAGACTTAAACCATAATCTCATCAGTGAAATTCAATTTCAAGCTCTTCAAAAGGAAGGATTCCATCATCAAACAGTGCTCATGTGAAACTTTATTACAGTGTGACCGTGCAAAATACACGTTTGATCCAAAATTGCTGTATAATCAATTAACCAATTAATTTTGATCAATATTTCAAGTTAATTAAGATAAAAAGCCTTATGTTTTTCAAGTGTGCAGGAGTACAGGGGTACATGGCTTCACGTCAGATGTCTTAAGGGGTTCCTAACTGTAAAAAGTTTGTGAGCAACTGATTCAAGGCATCTCAAATTTGCAGATTTTTGGTTAAAACATTTTTTTTCCTGAAAATAGGTCATTTTTTTTCCACATAACACATCTAATTCACCCTAGGTTGGTAATAATGTCTATATAGGTGATAATACAGGTAAAACGTACAGCATGCAGGCACCAAATCACTCATTTTTCACATTTCTCCTTGTGCTTTACTGATAATGTTTTTTCACTAAGCACGGAGATTGCTCACTTTGTTCGGCGGCCCTCGAACACACCATATCGTAGGAGGCAAAAGTGAAAGTTGTTATCATTTATCAGTGGAGAGTACTTGTACATATACTTGGTGTTTAATAGGAGTGTGACGTTTTGTAGCTAAAAATAATTCATAATTACAACAATCACTTGCATTTGTTGATCCAAAATTAGAGAATGTCACTGTCAGTGTAGCCGCAGGGCTTGGATGGGGAGGCGGGTAACCTCAATGATTTGCGTGAATGTACTGTACCATGGGATTAGCAATTTATTTGATTTTTTTTTGTTTTTGTTCTGTGAGCAGATTGAGCCTTATTTGCCGTATGAGTTCACCTGTGAAGGTATGCTGCAGAGAGTAAACGCCTTCATTGAAAACCAGGTACCGAATTATCTCCCACATGTGAGAAATTGTAGTTAGCCCGTCTTGATTACACTTAGTGATGATTTAGGGGCACTTTTGCCTTGCACCCCACGGCTGCATGATGTGTCGTGTTGTCAGGATTTCTGTCACGGCCAAGTGATGTGGCCTCCGCTCAGCGCGCTGCAGGTGAAAATGGCAGAGCCAGGACGCTCCTGTAAGCAGGTGTGTCAGGAGCAGCAGCTCATCTGCGAGCCCTCCTTCTTTCAACACCTCAACAAGGACAAGGACCTGGCCAGGTGATGCACACACACATTTGGGCTGTGTTCATTTTTTTGTGTGTTTTGTACTTTATTACAGTATCGGCTTATTACCAGCAGAGGGCTCAGCTCCCTCAGTGGAAGAGTTTAGGCCAGGGGTGTCCAAACTTTTTCTTTTTCTTTTTTTTTTTTTTACAGACGTCCACATACTGAAAAATGAAAGGATGCAAGGGCCACTTTGATGTTTTGTAAACCAACACATTTAAATATGCTAAGAAACTATATACAAGTACACTGTACAAGTATACTGTATTTTAGGAAAGAACTGCGTCTCAGCTCAGTGATGTAGATGAAAAAGTATAATATTAGTTTGAACTTTGGCCTTTGCTCCTTTTTTCCCCCATTTTTTTCTTGAAATATTTAAACTTTCCTCTTAAATAATCTTCAGTTTTATTTTTGTAATATTATGACTTGATGATATTACAACTTTTCAACTTTACTTTGTTTGGCTTCTCATAATATTGTGACTTAACAACAACAAATATCAAACATACCATATTTGCTCTTTAATATTTCAACTCCGCTACTAAAATTACATTATTTGTCTTCATAATATATAATCCTAGTAAAATTGCAACGTTTTTGTTATATACAGCTTTTTTTCTTAATATTTAGACTTTATTCTTGTAAAAATACAGCTATTTTTTTGCATGTGTTATTTTTTTTTTGTTTTTTTGTTTTTTTTTGTTCCAACTATTTCAACTTTGTTTTTCTCGTAACTACGGTATGCTATTAGTATTTTGAATTTATTCTCATAACATAACTTTTTCCCCGGCCTAACTTTCAAAAATCTATTTGTTGTTTTGTTTGTTTCTCATAATACCAGACCTTTAAAAAAAGATGTATTTTTTCTTGAATATTTCAAATTCATAATACAAAGATGGCGTCATCTTTCCTCGCAATATTACACCGTTATTCTTGTGGAAGTAACTTTTTTCTAATTAGATTATAACTTTTTTCTCTTCATATTTTGACTTTAGTCTTGCAAAATTACTGCTGATTTTTTAAAATATATTTTTTAATGTTCTTGTTAAATTATATTGTTGAAACAGTCATAGGCCACACTTTGGACAACCCTGGTTTAGGCCTTGGTTGTTGTTTTTTTTACCAGTTTACAATCTAAAGTTTACAATTGTGTGTGGCTGTGTGTAGAATCGTTTTGTTAGCGTTTGCCTTGTTTTCAACTCTTTCATGTCTTTAGTCATCAGTCAACACACCATGCACACTTGTACATTTAGAACTGTTTTAATGCCTATGTTCCCTGAAGGCAACACGATACCTGTCACTTAAGTTGATTACACCCCTAATGCAAAAGTTTTGTCTCAATATATAAAATAACAAATGTATTTTTACACAGTACTGCAATTACGGTATATGTATTTTATATACATGAACTTATTTTGCAGTCCTTTATTCATCCATCAGGTTTGGCGTGGACTGCCAGACGGTGGAGTCGAGCGCGGACACTGTGGTGCCGGCCTACAGCGATGTCCGCCACCACTGTATCTTTCAGTCCGACCTGCTGCTCTTCAGCTGTGCCGGCGCCCACCAGTCGCTTAAGCGCGTCTGCCCCTGCCGTGACTACATGAAGGGCCAGGTGGCGCTGTGCAAAAACTGCCTATAGCAGGGTCCAGATAGGAGGCAACGCCGGGGAGGAGATCCGCTTCCGACATTTAAGTAGATGGAGCGGATGCCGTGGCGGATCGAACCCACGCTGAGGCTGTTTGGACAGAAAAACACAAGACTGTGTGTCGTCATATTTATTGTTCAGTTGGCACCTCTTCAGGAACATTCAGGAAGTGGTGTAACAATACTTGAATCAACAAAAGGGAGTCAACTTTGAATTTTGTGCAGCACATATCAGTGAGTGGCGGCCTTTGGTCTCC
>QODF01000033.1:3799788-3807288 GCA_024372805.1 Oostethus manadensis | reverse complement strand
GCAGACAGTTGAAGGGGGCACAGGAGAGCATCTTTAAAGAAAATGCCCACTAAGTGTGACACAGACCAAAACCGCTTGCAAAAAAATAAATCCCCAATGATTTGAGCATTCTGTGTGGGCCCGGGCCCGAATCGGTTAAGAAATATGGACCTTGGAAAAACTTCCCATTCATTTTCAATGGGAAAAAAAATCCCCCAAAAAGAGGAATTGTGGAAAATAGGGGACCTTTTTGAAAAACTATAGCAAAGTACTCGCGAACCGGACCCGGATAAGCGGAGGAAAATGGATGGATAGCAAAGTATTCGTGCAGTATCACCCTCCCCGACCTCCAACAGCTTCCACTCACTTGACTCCATAGGCGAAGATGATGAGGCCAATGAGGACACCTATTGTCCCATCCAGGTACCACACCTTTGGCTCGTGCTTAAACACCTCCGCGCTGATGAGGATGGAGAAGCCCATGACACCGCCCACCAGAGAGTTGAACCCTTTGAAAAGAAACCCAAAAAAGCTAACGCTTGCTGTTGCGATGCCCTCAGTGTCCACCTTTCCAGAGCAGGCTGCGTACCGTCCGTGATGAGGGCCTGACTCGTGAGTACCTTGCCCAGCATGAACTTGATCACGCACAAGATGATGCAGACCACGCCGCTGACGATGGAGACGCTAAAGAGGAAGTCATCCTTGCAGGAAAAATAAGAGAAGATGATTAGCCATAGTCGGACTTTACCAAGCCTCCACTGGCATCCCACAGAGTTTACCTACGGGTGTCCAACTCGTGCCATGGAGGGCCGAGACCCTGCAGGTTTTCTTTCCATCCTGTCACTAAAGAAGGTGAGTTGATTGAGGAGTTCCTTCCCTCTAATTGAAGGAGGTGTTGATCGTTAAAATCACCGGCTGCAAAGAAACCCTGCAGGGTCTCGGCCCTCCATGGCACGAGTGTGAAACCCGTGCTTTATAGGGAGCGATATCGTATGCTGCCATCTAGTGGAAGACCATTTCATTGTTCGGCCTGTCACGAAGCAAGACATATTTAGCGGAACAAATACTCTATGTAGTTATCCCTCGCCACTTCGCGGATGGAACATAGTGCACTCACACTGTCATATTTCTTTCAAAAATTTGTAGTAGTAAAAGTATTTGTATGTATTTTGTTTGCCTAAATTTAGCATTTTCAGTCATTTAAAATGACTATATGAACTAAAATACAACTACAGTATAAGGCATTAAACGACAATGTAATGTAGTAGCCTACATTTCTTATTAGTGTCGTGTGTAGTAACACTCAACTCAACAAACGTTAACCCTGAACCCATGATGTCACTTCCTGTCCACGCGTCCCGAAGACCTATATTGCAACACACCCATGCGTGAGGCATATTTATGTCTTATTTTCTCTTATCGGGTAATGTGAATGTAAAGGTGCATTATTATTGCATTATTATTACATTTGCATTATTTTCTACATGAAAATGTGCCCTGACTTTTGCGTTTTTGCAACCGAGGTTCCAATGAACGTTATTTGTAGTAAATAGAGCATACATTTTGAACCAGTTACTAAAACATTTCCCACAGCACACCAGGTGATCTCCCGCTGACACACTAATCTTGAGAGAGATTAGCTGAGGAAATAAATGTGCTACTTTCTGTATATTTTTTTTTTTACATTTTCGTAAATGTTCTCAAACAAACATCATGAATTATTCCCAGAACATTAGCATATACAATTCTCCAGATGAATTCTTGATTACGAACAATTAAAGAGGCCCTATGCAGCGGCGTCCTCCTCACCTTTTCCTGACAATGTAACACACATGCAGTTATTTTTGGGCTTAGGGGAGCAAATCAAGCTCTTTTTCTGTAATGTCCTGCATTTGTAGTATTTGTAGATTGTCCGATTTTTTTATCTTAATTTATTACCAAATTATGTGTATTGTGTAAAATCAACTACTATTGTATATTTGTCAAATGCTTCCTATTTAAATGGAATTATTTAAATCCTCAACGAACAGCTACAAAAATATATTATAATAACCCATCCATCCATCACGGGGGTGTGCTGGAGCCTATCCCGGCTGTCTTTATGCGAGAGGAAATCTCTGCTTGCAAAAGTGTAACTATTTCCACTCAAATCACACAACATCAACAAAACACAAATGAAAAGGTGCCAAACAAGAAGAAAAAGCAGCAACCAGGAAATGTCTCTGCTGAAGATTGGCTTTCCAAGCAAAACCAGTGCCTGAGCTTTGGCTGGTTGATCCTGTTTCTCCTTTGTGTTATGATGGGAAGTGAGCAAAAACACCTCAGGTTTTCACCTGCAAATAAACGTGGTTCTTGGTTTGTTCATTTAAAGTTGGACACAAAGATACAAATAATTGTATGTTAAACTTTATCTGGGCCAGCGCCTCTCAAAGTCTAGCCCGCGTAAGAATTACATCGGGACCCCTTTTGTCCCATCTGTTATATTTTGTTTAATAGTCGTGATGTCATATTGGGTTAGGACAAACCTACAGGTAGTTTGTCTCATTCGAGTCTCCTACCTCCAGGTGTGCACAAATGACTACAAGGTGTACATCAAATAAGAATAAAGGTTGATACATGTTGATATCAATCTTGAGAAGCAGAAAGTAAATCATCAATTATCGGTATTTGGGCTAATTATTGCTAATTACCTTTTTTATTCCTAAAAAGAAAAACTCTTTTCCTTTCGGCTCATCACTGCTTGCCCTTTCAGAGGTCGCCACAGCGAATGAGTTTTCTTCTGTTTTACGCGGGACGGCCTTCCTGACACAACCCCTCCTTATGAGGGACGTGATCTTCTCGGATGATCGTAGAGAGAGAGCGTATACAAGACGAGATGACACGGACTCACTGCTGTTCCGGAAGCCACCTTTTGCTTATCCGAATTCAAAGCTTTGAGTTTGTGTTGGCATTTGGAATACACACCACCCCCCGGCTCCTGGAGAAAGAGTAGATTTTGTGACAATGAAGCCCTGCGTGGATGTGGATTACGCTTGCCATTTACTCTTAACACTTGGAGATCCTTCTGCACAATTGAAAAACGTACATCGTTGTTGTCTTTTGGCTTTTCTCATCACATGCTTAGTGTTTTGCTTTTTTATGCCCTTCCTGGCGCCGCCCTTCCATTTACCCAAACCTGTGTACCATTATACCACAACAAGTAAACAAGTAGACGTGTAGACGAGCCAAAATGCCTCCAAATGTTACGCCATAATTGCCTCGGCATCGTGACTCTCACTTTCTCCACAGAGACGGCCATTACCTGGCAACCGGGTGGAAAATCTATTTGAAGACGTGTGAATGCTCTGGAGGCTTCACACCTTGTGCTTTGTGACATTCTTCACCTGCCGCCAACGACACCAGCACTTTCATCCCAGATGTTAACTTTGCAGGATCTCGGAGGACTCGGATACCTGACTAATTATTAGCTGGGAAAAGTGCTCTTTGGAGAAAAGTTCATCGTAAACAAATGATTTGGTCGTGTGAGGGTAACTGGCGACTCTAAATTGTCCATCGGTATGAATGTGAGTGTGAATGGTTGTTTGTCTGCCCTGCAAGTGACTGGCGACCAGTCCAGGGTGTACCCCGCCTCCCGACCAAAGTCAGCTGGGATAGGCTCCAGCACACCCGTCTTGATCCTGCCATGCTCTTCAAAGTGGGGTAAGCCCACAACTTGCAGTTCTCTGCCAAAAGCACTAGGGGCAGTGTTTTCCTGGTCGAGAGCCAACGCAACTCTCCTTGGCTAGCTGGTCACCTTCCTGTGGGTGCAAGCAAACACTGGTGACATCTAAAGCAACATCCAGATCATTGTTGTATAACAAGGAAGTATTACCTCCGTTTTCGTTTTGCATTTGTTTCAAAAGGTTAAACAAAAAGCGAAATGTACAAAAACAGAGGCAATTTTTCCCATACAAAATAATGTAAATTCAGTCACATTGCTCATTTATCGCAGTTAATTGGTTCCACCGCAATAACCGTGATATGCAAATTTCCCCTACGTAAAATGCCTTCTTTATAAATGCAGTATTTTCAGGTAGAGCATAGAAAACCTGTTTCCTACCTTCTAAATACGGTATTTCAACATTATTAGAGTCCTCTTGACTTGAACTAACACTGCTAGAGTCACCTTTACACTTGTATCACACAATATAGTAGACAAAATAAGTCATAAGTTGTAAATGTCTTTCCTGGTGGAGAAGATTGAGTGGTGGACAGGAAGTGCCATCGGGCTGCAACAGTAGCTTGTAGGGAAACGGACCATTTTACTATTCATTTTAGGAAAAGTACCATTAGAAGAAGACAATGCAAGTATGTTTTGACTATTGTTTCACAAATTGCCATTTACCTACATTGCTGATTGTATTAAATTTTTTGACACCAAATAAACCACTGGTATGATGATATATAATAAATAATTCTTTATAATGTATTATTATATATTATTGTGTATACTATAATAATAAAAAATGCAATATTCCCTTGGTTAATTTGTCACCTATGGTCATGAGCTTTGGGTAGTGACCGAACAGACAAGATGGCGGGTACAAGCGGCCGAAATGAGTTTTCTCCGCCATGTGGCTGGGCTCTCCCTTAGAGATGGGGTGAGAAGCACTGTCATCATGAGTAGAACCGCTGCTCCTCCGCATTGAGAGGAGCCAGATGAGGTGGCTCGGGCATCTGGTTAGGATGCCTCCTTAAGGCCTTCCTGGGGAGGTGCTCAGGGCACGTCCGACCGGTAGGAGGCCTCAGGGTAGACCCAGGACACTTTGGAGAGACTATGTCTCTCGGCTTTTTTTCTCCAAATGTGAAATCTTGTCACGTTTTAATCTATAGTAGCCCATGTTTTTATTAGGCCTTATTGTCCTTATTGTGAAACAAAAACACTTTTGCAATCTTCAGTTTAATTCATTATGACTCATATCGCATCAAATCACAACACACGGTATCTTAAGGCACTTTACTCATGAGGTAGGTCTGGGGTCTGCAACCTGCAGCTCTCTTATCTGTCTGTGGGCCCAGCTGATTCACGTTTCTGTGTAGTCACTACGCCTTCCCATCTGACGCCGTCATGAGCCTTTCAAAGTTCTGCATTGGAGTTGAGCGTGTGCCGTGCAATTCTCCACCAAAGTGCTGGTAGTTGTTTTAGGGTAGGGTGGTGTCTGGTGGTGTCTAGTGGTCTGGGGTAGTGTTTTCTGGTTTGTCAACTTGGTAAGAAACCATGATGCAACAATTTTGACATTGCTCATTAGTTTACTTTGTCACCAATGAACAAAGATGATCCGGAGAGGGGTACTAGACTGGAATTAATCCATGTGTAACAACACTTTTATTGCAAATGTTCAGAATCCGCTTTATCGGCCAAGTACGCTTACACCGAGCAAGGAATTTGACTCCAAACCCGGTGCAGGCTTAAGAACAGGGACAGGGAGAGAGAAAAAGAATGTGATAATAATTTTAAGTCAGTCAAATTGGTTTTGTGGCTCAAAGTGGGTTTTCGTTTGGTGGAATAGGGCCAAAATGGCTCTTTTGATGCTGAAGGTTGCCGACCCCTGAGGTAGGTCTGTCACGGTTCTCATGAATGAAAAGAAAAAACCACTACTGTAAACCCCCACATTCTAGGAGTGACAAGTAAGTTTAAAACTCTTAGAGCGCAGTATTCTACTGTCGAGGCTCCCAAAGTAGGGTACGCATAACCCCAGGAATACGCCAATTGTCACAAGGGGTACGTGAAAAACCAATTAGCGCCTAACGCTCACAATTACCAGCCCACATGGTTTTCAAGCATTTTTATGCTTGAAAATCTGTAACATTATCTTAAATATGCATATTTTCTGACTAATAAAGGGCCATTTTCAACCACAAAACATAATTTATTAATGAATATAGTTTTGAAAAACCATGATAGAGTATAAATACTACACATAATTCTTACCGCAAAGTGGCGATGCCTGCACTCCGTTCCGGACACCTAAAAATACATTTTTGCAAAGAATATTTATAGTTTTATGATCACAAAACGATGCAAAAATAACTAAACTACAAATTTATTGTTGATACAGACTTCCTGTAAATCCTGGTGGGATCAAGTTCAATTGTGTTTCTCCCCTTCTTTATCAAATTTCTGTCACTCGCAACATTTCTTGACCCCATGGCGGGTTTTTAGTAGTCACACTCTTTTTTTATTATACAATTTGAATCAATCATTGACTACTTCTCTGATAGCAATGGTGTCCTAAGAACCAGAAAGAAACGTGTTAACGTTTTTTTGTAAGCGTGAGTGCAAACAGGGCTAGGCCCAAAATGGAGCCTTGTGGTACACCACAATCAAGACTAGCCACTTTGAGATAAATAGGACCAGAACCAACCTACATATATGTCCAAACGTAACAGGAGGATGTCATGGTCCACTGTGTCAAAGGCTGCAGTGCAATACAAGGGCAGCAGAACTGCCAGAATTGGTAGTTAAAGGAAATCATTCAAACCCTTAAAAGTGCAGTCTCAGCGCTGTGGTAGGAAATGTCTTTGGTGTTAAGGTGAGCCAACAACTCAGAGTGAAACACCTTAGAAAGAAAGGGCAGCTTGCAGATTGGCCTCTAATTGGACAGAATCTTGTGTTTTTTAATACGTGGCTGCACTGTATCCTGTTTAAAGCATGGAGGAGGGACACCACCCGGGGTAAAAGAGGCATCGATTAGCCTCAGAATATAACAGAGTTTAACAGATTAGGTGGGAGACAAAC
This sequence comes from Oostethus manadensis, assembly GCA_024372805.1. Classification (NCBI taxonomy): domain Eukaryota; kingdom Metazoa; phylum Chordata; class Actinopteri; order Syngnathiformes; family Syngnathidae; genus Oostethus; species Oostethus manadensis. Next base: position 3,800,531 of record QODF01000033.1, on the reverse strand, counting down.
CAATGGGATCAGATCATGGACGACCTGTGATAATTCCCTCAGGGAAACCGGCTCAAACTGCTCCAAGACAGCTGAGCACACTGAGGGGTCAACAGCAGAAACTGATAAGACAGAGCACCCACAGTAACTCTTGAAACCTGGTCACGTCTGAGAAGGCGTGTATTCTCAATCAGCCACGGCTCAGACGCAACTTTAGCGCCGCTTAAACCTTAGGGGTGCAATCAAGTCCATAACACTCGGAACTAGAGCTAAGCAACCCTGAGTCATTAAAAGCGACCAAAATTGTGGCGCTTTGTTGGGTTCTGAAGGTTTGAAATAGTGAACCAAAATGTGCACGACAGGTATCTCCATGATACACACATCTGGTATGTGGCCTTTTTAAAAGAGTCAGAGCAGTAACCCAGTTGTGGCTCATGGATCGGAATTTTCCACCGGTGGTATCAGAACTTTCTGATACATAAACTACGCTGGTATCAGAACCCATCCTTCTGTAAAAGCCGGAGCATAGCAAAGATTTTACACTACAGGAAGTGAAAAAGTGCCGCACGGTGGCTGAGTGGTTAGCACATTGGCCACACAGTCAGGAGATCTGGAAGACCTGGGTTCAAATCTCCGTTGGGCATCTCTGTGTGGAGTTTGCATGTTCTCCCCGTGCGTGTGTGGGTTTTCTCCGGGTACTCCGGTTTCCTCCCACATTCCAAAAACATGCATGTTAGGTTAATTGGCGACTCTAAATTGTCCAT